>JAMPIV010010658.1:0-246514 GCA_024509875.1 Oreohelix idahoensis
TCTACGTACGATAAGCTGATGACTACTTCGCGGAGATAATAGACAAGCTGCGACATCTCCTTACAGCTCGAGTGTATAGTGCTTGTTGACAGTAGACTCCTAATAAGGACAGTTTGGCTGTGCATTGATTACAGGTTGCTAAGACGCAGTAAACGGAATTCCAGCCCGAACCTCTCCAAATGTTTCTGAGTTGTTCACCAAGCTCAGCAATAAGCAAAGATCTTCTCCAAGATTGACCTCAGCAAAGGTTATTATCAAATAACAGTCAAGGAGGAAGAATTAAAACCTTTGTTAGCTTTCAGCACTAGTGAAGGACATTACACATTTAACGTGTTGCCGTTCGGTTTGCATAATGCACCAGGAGTGTTCACCAGGATGTTGAGGAAGCTTCTACAACCTTTGCAAAGTCCCCATATCCACAATTTCATGGATGACATCTTAATTGCATCGGAAACCTATGAAGAACATATTGCTACGGTTGCTATGCTCCTCAGGAGAGTACAGGAAACGGGTCTCACAGCCAGACCTAGCAAATGTCTCATCGGGTTTGAACAGTTAGACTTCCTGGGGCACACTATTTCTCACGGATGCAGTTGGCCTATTAAGACGAACGTGGAGAAAATAATGGCAGCAAAAAGACCCCGAACGAAGAAAGACGTACGTTCCTTCATATCGCTATGTGCATACTATCAGAAGTACATCCAGAACTTTAACGGACTGACGGCACCTCTGACTGACCTCACAAAGAAAGGTTGTCCTGATAAGGTCATATGGGATCAAAAAAGTGCGAACACGCGTATAGCACTTTGAAAGGACAGTTGTCTGTCTGCATACCTCTTTTTGAGGTTTGCCTGACCTCATGAAACCTTTTGTACTGACAGTCGTCGGCGTCAGGTCAGGGCATCGGGTCAACCACTGCTTCAAGCCGATGACAGTGACCTGAACATGCTATTTCCAGTTGCCTATGGCAGTCGGAAATTAAATAAAGCGGAACGGAACTACAGCGTAGTTGAAAGGGAATGTCTTGCTCTGATTGACGGTATCAGACGCCATCATGAGTTTCTTTATGGTACATCTTTCACGGTGCAAACAGACCACGCTCCGTTAGCATTTCTTGGTGCCAATAGAGAATTTAGCGGTAGGATCATGCGTTGGGCGCTCGTGTTAAGGGTTTATTCTGTCATAGTGGAATATGTTCCGGTAAGACAGAATGTCGGGGCTGATTTCCTGAGTAGAAACTGGTCTACAGAGGAAGAAGAGCAAACTGAAGATACCACTCATCCTAAAATCACCAATCAGGTCACCTCCATTGTCAAAAAAATGAAACATGAAAAATGGTTTCATGTCTAAAAGTGGGGACGATTGTGACGTACGTCTAGTTTGACAAGTGAATTCTCCCTGATATGATGGATGATTTAAAGGGACTTTTAGCTTTTCATAACATTAGAACCCCTGAACATTTGTTGTAACTTTTCGTTTGCCAGAACTCATTCCACCGGGACTCATTTAGTATGCGGCACGAGATCAAAGAGACAGACTGAGGGATTTCAGGGGAGACTATCGGCGTTATCAAAGACAGTAGTGGTCCCTGCTACGAGACGCAGTTGCTTGCCGCTATTTTCGCGTCTCGGTGTCAATCGCAGAACCGAGCGAACGGAGAGAACCGAAACGGGCAGCAGCGAACAGAGATACGAAGACCAGGGGGCGGCTTCTTCCCTTGATTTGGCGGTCAGATCCCCAAAAGTTCGTGAGATCAAATAAGCTGTCAAGTTTATCATGTCCCACTCAACTTACATTCCATTTTAGCTAAATAGACCATGAAGACTAGACACGTTATCACTCGCTGGCCAGACCTTTACAGAAGCACTAGCTTTATTGAAATCTTGTTATAGATTTTCCCCTGGATTTTATATATAATATACGAGTACAAATGAATGGGAAAAAACTACTCTTGAAACACAGAAATTGCCAATCTGATCAATTGTATTGATAGAGTTATAGTTGAGCAGAGAGATTGAATTTATTTTCTGCCAGCTAGAGGCAATTGTGAAAAAGTAACCCTTGTGTTGAAAACATTTTACCGTCTAGAGTTCTAAAACCAGTTACGTGTATTTAGTACCCTGACTTTACGGGCTAGATGTTGGTAATGTCTGTATCGATAAATAGTCATTTGCTTCAGTGGGAGAGTAAAAAGGTAGTCCCATAGCAGATACTACCGTAGGGGAGTGAAGTGTTAGAGACCGCACTATACTAGGTCATGCATAGAGAGGTGGGGTGACCAGTACCTTTCCTCGTTGCCTTTTCCTTCCCTAACTCAAGTAAGAAGTCAGGTACCCATTTACAGCTGGGTAGATTGAATCGTGTCGATACCGTGAATTTTTTTACTTTTAAAATGCTGAATAATACTAAGTATGGGAGTTCTGGAGTGAAATGGCAGACTTTACTATAATATTGTAACATGTCAAATGATGTATAGCTCTAGGGAGGGAAGTCTGGAGTAATGTTATTGCCTTTACTATATTGTTGTAATTTGTCAAATCCTTTACTATAATATTGTAACTCATGAATTATTGTATGGCACTAGAGAGAGAAGTCTGGAGTAACGTTTCTGCTGTTACTATATTGTAATTTGTTAAATGTTGTATATCATTGGGGATTGGAATTCTGAAGTGAAATTACTTTCGCTCTTAGAGCATTGTTATTTATTAAATTTTGTTTAGCACATAGAAAAGGAAAGCTCTGGAGTGAAATTGCTGCCTTTCTCAGAATATTGAAACTTGCCAAAATTGGCATTGCGGCGGCGGGGCGGCGGGGGGGGGGGAGGGAATGTTGTGCAATGAAATGAACATTTATCCTAGTAAGCGGAGTACATAGTGGTGATGTTGACGAATATAAAACTGATACAAGTTTGCTCCCGAACTCCGCCTAGGATGGTCCCAAGTCTGGCTGAAAAAGGAGGAGGGCGGCCTGCATGGAGGCCGTAAGGAGGCAGCCCCTCCACCATGCAAAGGCACAACAGGCCAATCACCTGGTAGCTTTAAACTTTTGATTACGAGAACTACAAGAGAGAAAACCGGACTGATTCTAAAGGCGACAAACTGGAACGGACTACGGACTAAGCCGATAGGATAGTCTGGTGCTCTCTCTTCCAAACATCTACACCTCACGGTAGAAGGGGAACGACTAAATAAGTAAGAACTTCTGTCGTTCACGTCGTAAGAGTAATATGACGTTTATGCATGGGACTGGCAACTTTATCATGCACAATAATGTATTACAATAACTTTCACCACAGGAGCACATTCATGCTGTAGTGTAAACTTGCTATAAGGACCTGCTGCAACTTTGGCTCTGTGCTACTAAGTGAGCGAAAATGGAAATTGTGATAATACTGAGAATATAATTTTATGTCGGATTCCTGTCAAATTTAAGCTGGTAAAAACAGATTAGTCAAACTTTCCTCTTATCTCCATAGATTTCCCCAAGATATTTATCATGCTAATGTGTGAACCAGAAACTGTGGCGCCATCTGCACAATCATCATTTTCATTTTCGTTTTCATTCCTTATGGAGCATAGAACCACCACCCCAGCTGATCACCTTATGGAGCATAGAACCACCACTCCAGCTGGTCACCTTATGGAGCATAGAACCATCACCCCAGCTGATCACCTTATGGAGCATAGAACCACCACTCCAGCTGGTCACCTTACTTGAATCCTGCACGAAACATTCACATACTCTTGCAGCAGTGTTTCTGTGGCAATTTGTTTCACATTTTCACAACCTCACATTAGTCTTATACGACATACTTGAGGAAGCAGTAATCCCATTCTTTCTTTGTCACATCAGAGATCTCGGTGAGCCACGTGCGGTAATTTCTAAACTTGTGACTAGTAAATTTTCAAATATCTCTAACGTCGATATTTTTTGTTCTCATTGGGGAACACAGTTTTTGAGACCAATATGGGAAGACTGGCCATTCAGAATTCCTGTATCCTATGAGCCTGTAATCTCATAAAAGCAGGAGGGAGAGACTTTTTATTATTTCAACGGACTATTCCAACATTTGAATAATGCTACTGTAGCCAGCAACTTGAGCTGTTAGCAGAACAGGGACTAGTAAATATTCAACCGTTTAGGAACATTTTCTCGGTTTTCGCAGAAAAACACACCGTGAAATCTTTGCGAGTCGGAATGAAATAACAATAGCCTAGCTATTTGATATGTTTCGACGCAGTATGATCGCCTTGAGTTCCCCCTGTCACCTCGGTCGCGATCTCTGATTGCAATTTACTCTCGCTCAGGTGAGACACTGATAAACATGTAATAATAGTGTCGCTATTTTTACGATTTGGACCAGGAAGCTCGGGGACTAGGTATCATCATCATCATCTCAACCCTTAACCCGTCATGGGTCGTAGGGGTGCCATGGTGGAAGCATCAGCAGACAGGGTCCTCCACTGCTCTCTATTCTCAGCAATGCGTACAAGTGTGGAAAAACCGTGTCCTGCCCATTCTTTGATGTTATCAGCCCAGGATTTTCTTTGCCTTCCTCTTCTCCGTTTACCTTCGACTGTTCCCTGGAGGATCGTTTTCGAAAGGGAGTCATGACGAGTTACATGCCCAAACCAGGCAAGCTTTCGACGTTTCACTATTGACAAAAGTGGTTCTTGGTGGCCTGCATAGGTGTTTATCTTCTCTCTAACATAGACATTTGTTTTGTGCTCTTTATAGCAAATGCGCAAAATTCTTCTATAACATTTATGCTCGAAAGCCTGAATCCTTCGCTCCGTATCTGCAGTGAGTGTCCAGCCCTCACATCCATACAAGAGAATAGATAATATAAGTGATTTGTATAATTTGATCTTCACAGGAAAACTGATGTTACTTTTCCAGATCACATTCAACCTTGTCATGGCAGCTGAGGCCATCTCAAGTCTTGTCTTGATTTCCTTACTTGATCTTCCATCACAACATATAGTGGACCCGAGATATTTAAAGGTGTTAACTTCTTCTAACGTTTGCCCATTTAACGTAATGTTGGTCGGAACATGTTTCTTATGGCTATTCACCAATATCTTGCTTTTTTTCTATATTAATTTCCATCCCATACGTTCTTGTTACTTTCTCCAGTCTAGAGGTAAGGTCTTGAAGTTCTGATTCTGTTCCAGCTATCAGATCAATATCATCAGCAAAACGTAGATTACACAGAGGTCGGCCTCCAATCGATATGGTTGATTTATAATCGTAGAGAGCCTCCTGCATAATATACTAGGTATAAGTGAAAGTTTTGCTGCGGGCTCAAAGGGTTAAGCACTCTTGTTCTTGACTGTCTTTCAAAACACGTCAGTCTCATTTCAGGCAGCGTGACCCACAGATGCAGCAATAGAGAATGCAGTCAACGACCCATAGCTTGATTGCTTGCATCGGGATAATCAGCGAACCAGAGCTGACCAAGACCCTACTCCACCTCCACGTGGTAGTCCTGGAAACATGCTGCATCACTGCAGTGTGGATGACAGAGTAGGGATCAAAGGGGAAAGGCAAACTTGGTCCCAAAGATTGCGGTGCTGAAGTCGGATGTGTCGGCCGAAAGGCGCAGATATCGCAGCTCCGGTGTAAACAGTTACAACAAAAGCAACGTCCTTTTCAGGACGAACGAGGAAGAAGAAGAATTTCAGGCAGCCACGTGACCTCTTGCGCTTAGCTCAACAGTGTAGTGACCCAGTCACGTATCAAGTCCGTGTGTCACGGAACTGCTTCCCCTGCTGTGCAGTAGTGGTCCTACAGTTTCCAAAACTCAAGAGTATCTAATTGTTAAGGTATTTTATTGGCATGGTCTGCTAGAGGTTAACAGCATAAGATTAATAGGTGACTACGTTTAATATAATGTAAATAATTGTTAGTTAGTGTACGCGATACACACGATTGATTATGACGTGTATGCGTTGGTATGTCACGCACCGTGACTAGGTTACCACACCCTTTTCTTAGATGACCGTCAAACGGATAAGACGTGTCCTATAATCCTTCCAGTGGTAGGCATGATATTGCCGCACATATGTTATTGCAGTACGGACATGGGTCAGTCCGATATTCTTATGAAGAGAGTAATGTATCGAGGTTAGTAATTTTAACTAAAGTCAAGGAAGGATGAAATTATGGTCCACATTCGTTTTATATCGCCAGACGTCTAATCTCATTGTCGGCCGTTGGATGTCCCAACCGCGCGTACATATAGTTACGACGTTCTGACTATAGTGTTGCATAATATTGGACCAGGACTATAATGCATGGATAGCATTTATGATGTATGATTCAATTCTAATATATAATGTTTTCATAATCAACCTCCATGGACTGTCTACTGTTTGAAATGTATATTAAAAATTGTGTGTACTCGAGAAGAGACTTATCACGTTCATTGAAGTTACAAATTCAACAATTATGATACTGAGTTCAAACCTTGTGACAGACAGAAAGTATTAACTCACATTCGCGTAACTATTCCAACAATAGCACGATCAAGAATTAATGAATCAAATGACCAGAACTAAGAAGCTTATTGAATCAATGAGAACGGTGGCTTTCCACAACGACCACTGAAATAGAAGACGGGGCCGCAACAACAATAAAAGAAGTGAATCGTATAAAGCCCCGCAACAAAGTGGTTGCCATTGCTGGGGAACGAAGGAAGAAAGAAATTTTTCTTGTTTACATACTTTCGCGGACTGTTTACGGTTACAAGAAAACGTTCAAGTCACATTATGCCGAACATGACGTGGCTTTGGTAACTATGCAAAAATCAGTGACGTCACAATATTGCGTGTACAAGCCAACGATCGAAGGACGATGTCAGCTCTCCTGATGTTTCATACAAGAATACAACTTCTCAGTAGATCATAGGATTGAAAAGACATTATTTACCAACAAGGAGCAAACAGTCCTATCCTCTAGTCTAGGCCGTTGGTGAAGATCGCATCGGACGACGGGTTAAAAGATAAGTCTCAGTTCGTGACTGTTGTCATTCATAAGAAAACATCACTGAGTCTAATTCACGTTTTGCAGGCATGTTAATTGTATATATTTTATATGCACGTTATATTTGTTTTCATTGTTTGTGCTGTGCCTAATTTGTGGGAGGTTGGAGCGGAGATTCAGAATGAATAAATTATGGCTCTACGGATTGCCGATATTCATTCTGAACGGTCTTTAGGGTAGTGAATTAAATCGCATTTCGCGGAGAACGCGTCGCTCGATGACATTTCCGGGGCTTGTTTCGTTCGGGACTGCATTTAATTCACAGTATATGTTAGCTGTCTAGTTTGGTGAAATATTCGGTGTATTTTATCGTATTCAGTTTAAATTCTATTTAGTTTGGTAACAATGTTAGTAATCTATCTTGTTCTTTCTGATCTTGATATTATTCAGTTCATTTTTTTTTTGTTTAACCCTCAAAGAGGTCCTGTTTTCGTCATTAATTTTTTTGTACGCCGGTTTTACTCTATATTCAGTTACCCTTCACCCTACTCTCTATTTCCGGTTTGCAGATTTTGGTGGTGTTTCATAATAATATCAATTTTTATTGTAGAAACGTCTTGTTTCGTGATAATATGGTTTGTTTATCCTTGGTTTACCCATCGTATCGTATGTCCTCATTTCATCTGTTCATGATTTAACACTAATAATATAATTTCTTGCTTAATAAGAGTGTATATGAATATAATTAAAATTTAATGACTTTTAAGGAGAATTAGGGACTTTGCACCAATTTGCAGTGGTAGTCCAAGAAAAAGGGCGATGCACTTTATAGCTCATGATTAAGGCATAAATATAATAATAATATATATTTATTAATAAAATAATTTGACTTTTAGTCTGTCCTGCATATAAAGGACATAGTGTATATTATTTGGTACATTTTTTCCATTACTAAATGATTTACTTAGCACATATCACTAACTGAATGATATAATACTTGAGGAATAATACTATTTATTATTAGGTGCATGATAGTAATTCAGCACCCGAAATAGATAAATATCATAACTATTTATGATATATTAACGAGTATATATGTAATATTTTCCCAACATAGTATGTCTATGTATGGAATCTACAAATAATAGTTAGATAATATTACAATTAATTAAATTGAACATTCCCAGGTTAAGTTCAATAATATTATGATTGTTTTATATCGACTATTCATAAATTGAATAAGTATAATAATTACTTAAAATTTATTGGTGATTATTACATAACCATTACGTACAAATATTAACGTCAAGATGCTTCACTTAGACTATTTTATTAAAAATGGTAAAGATTTTGGGAAAAAAGGAGAACTTCTCGAGGCTTATGCTTTGACTGAATTTGCGAATTATAATACAGAAGAGGAGAAGATTGGCAGAATAGGAAAAAGAAAAGGAACCGGAAAAGAAAGCCAATCCTCAAGCAAAGATGGAACAACTTGAAAGAAAACAGGAGGAAAAGAAGGCACAATTAAAACCAGAAGAAGAAAGAAAGATCGCAAGAGATGAACTACTACGGATTGAAGAAGAGAATAAATTGAAACGACAAGAAATCATACTGCAGCAAGAAATGGAATTGCAAACGACTTAAATTAGAAAACAGCAAAACTTAATTCACAGGGCGCTGCAGCAACCCAACATGATACTGCTCAATCTGGATCTTCATCCACACGCCTTAAAGGTAATTATTACTTTAAGCTGCCTCCATTCAAGTTACACGTAGATGACCTTTCATCGTGGCTCGCGCGCTTTGAGGACATATGTAAGGTGAATAACCTTGACAAAGCGGCATGGGCACTGAAAATTAAGGAATTTCTAGATGGCGAACCTGCAAGTGCAGCACAAAATATAGATCCAACACTATCAACAGACTATGAGGCCATTAAGACGTTGTTACTACGTCGTTTCCACTTGAACGAAGAGGCATGTAGATTGCGTTTTTTTTTAAAGTTTGTTGCCAGATAAACAATAGAGATTTCACAGGTTTTATTGGTAATATACGAAATACTTTTAACCGATGGGTTGAACTGGCAGGTGTAAACAAATCCTACGACTAGTTAGTTGATTTGTTATTGTGGGATAAAGTTTTATCGTCTGTCAGCCCACCATTCTTTGCTTATCTGCAAGAAAGAAAACCAGAATCTATTGATGAGTTAGAAAAAATTTCTTTAAATTACTGCACAGCTCATCCGAATGCTAATATTTCTGGCACATTGATAAGAGAACCACTTCCTGTAGCCTCCAATATGGCATATCATAATCATAACAAACCTAGAACACACGGTGTAGACAGGGGTAGGTTCAAAGGAAACTATGACATTAATTTTCATAAGGGACAGAATAACTTTAACAATAACTTTAATAGAGGACGACAACAAACCAGAAACTATTCACCTCAGTCAAGAAATAACAGTAATCCACGTAACTCAAGTTATAATCGATCATATAACTCTATTAATAATGATTACAAGTGGAACAATAGCGATAATTATATACTCGAGACATCGAGATAACATTTTACAATAGAGGACAACGGGAGAATTCATCTAATTATTCTCGTCATCGTTCTCATTCTCGTAGATAGACAACTTATAACCATAATACAGGGGCAGCTGTTACTACTGCTACAACCCCTAGGGTTCAGAGTTCAACTACTGATAACAAAATACAGTCATCGTCTACCTGTTCTGCAATGAATTTTATAACGTGGCAAATAGTTGCCCAACATGTAATCTTATATTTTCAGAAAGCAAAAAGGCAGACAGTTCTGAACTGCGGTCATATTCTACCAGAAGTCAGTCTAGCAGTCAATGACGGAAAAGGATCACTGATCTTCAACAGAGGAAAAAAGTTAATGATCCATCGAATCAGTCTTAACAGATTCGGGAATCGACCACCCATCGGATCCGTCACTTGAGATACTCCATCCAAAATTCCGTACACTTCAGTGAACAGGAGAAACATTAAGAGAAAAAAGTTCAGATAGGAAATCTTGGTACACTTTCCAAACGCATCTGAGATAGGAAATTATAGAAAAGAATATTTCTTATAAAGTCCAGGGAACTCACCATTGTATAGAAGATTCGTAGGAGAGGAGGGAGACACGATCGGAAGAATCATCATCCAAGTTCATTACTTTGTGCAACTGCCTGGAGAACATGTCAGGTGCATGACTTTTGTTAACCATAGAATATTTATCCAACAGCTATTATTTTACATTGACTACACCTTTCTTCACAGGCAATGTTAAAAAGCATGCATGTTAAGAAACCCAATTGCCGACCTTATGGTGGGATGCATACACGGGAGTAAAGATTGCACACCAGATGAGATTATTCAATGGGAAAAAAATAATCTATACATCGGAAATGCAGCAATAACCAGAGCACATACAAAACAATTAGAGACTATAGACACGGAAAACAAGGAAACAAATGATCATGAAAATATCGAGATTTCATTCTGCTATTGACCAGAGTAGTATCATTTGCTGCAAAACAGAGGGAAGACAGGTCACTAAACAAAATTTTTTTACGCTGGTCAACAAAGATGACAATCTTTCTAGGAACAATAAATTATAGTCAGTGGCTTAGTATTAAAAATGACATTTTATTAAGATGTTTTATGGATAAAACTCAGATAAGACAACAAGTCATGGTACCTTTTGCTTTTAGGCGGTACATACTTCAACATGCACATGATTCTAAGTGTGCAGGTCACATGGGTTATACTCGTACACGTTCACGAGTATTATCTTCTTTTTTTGGGCCGGGAGTATCACGAGATATTTCACAGTACGTACGCTCCTGTACGATATGCCAAGAAGTGAAAGCACGGGGAGCCTTTCACACGGCGCCTATGCAGGCTTGTGATATATCGGTGAGACATTTCGACAAACTGGCCATTGATATCATTGGCCCACTTTTACCATCAGCCAGAGGACATAGGTTTATTCTCACTTGCATCGATTTATGCACACGATGGCCAGAAGCCATCCCATTAAAACAACCACCACCACCACAGATGTAGCTGACGCACTACACTTTTTCTTTTCTAGCGTAGGTTTTCCTAGGAACCTTTTGTCAGATCATAGGTCTCAATTTATATCTGGGACTATGACGCAGGTAACGAAGACTTGGCAAATATATAGAACACTCAGCAGCATTTATCACCAAATGAGTAATGGTGCTGTAGAAAGACTTAACCGTACACTCAAACAAATGCTACATAAAGTTACAGTTAAACCAGTCCACAGGACTGGGACAGAGTGCTACCAGCGGTGTTATTCGCTTATCGAGAGGTGCCAAATATGAAGCTCTGGAAACTGGCTTCTCATCGTTTCATTTTCAGTCTTTGGAGCTCCTCCAAGAGGTCCTATGGGACTGATAAAAGATTTATTAATCGATTCTGAGATGACTCAGGACACTCAGTCAATCTCCATAATAATGAATATGTAATTAATAATCTCCGGAATATACATTAATTGATGCCTGTCATCTAATGGCAACAGCTTCATCTGAGGCTGCGAAAGAGAAAGCTAGAACTTTCCAAAACAGTAATAGACGATTACGTCATTATTTCCCAGGAGATTCAAGCTTATGTGTTATTGCCACATAACAATTAATAGACTTTACTAATCTCGTGAGAATGGAATGGTCATCTTACCAGGTTATCAATAATAGATTTCTGATGTTGATTATGTCCTGGACATTTAAGGGACATCATCAAAATTATTTCACATAAATATGCTCAAAGCAATTTCATACTCGACCTGAAACATCTTACAAGCTATTTTTCAATTGATAATTAGATGACACTTTCAGACCTACATGTCACTATTTCTAATTTATCACGTTATCCAGGAAGAAGAATCTTCTTTTCCTGAGGTTACAGTTAGCTTTACCTGTACCTGTAGTACAATCTAGCGAATCTTGGCGGGGACGTAACCATCTCTTCGTCACGGTTTCTCAACTCGCATACAGCATATAAAATGATTGCTGATCTGCTACAATCTTATCCAGATGTGTTGATTCGATGTTCCACGGTCACACATCAGTCATTAATCATTGACATCACTCTTAACGAGGGATAACTCCAATTCGGGTACATCCTTATTCTGTTCCTATATACACTTTCTTACTATAAACTACTAAGGAACTTGAACAGATGTTATCTTTAGGAATGATCGAACTAGTAATTCCCCATTTTCTTCTCCATTAGTTATTGTCCGAAAGAAGGACAATAACATTAGACTATGCGTCGACTATAGAAAATTAAATGCACAAACGGTAGTTGATAGCGAACCAACCACATCCACTTCTCGATGACTTACTGCCACGTCTATCGACAGCAAACTATATTTACTAACCTATAGACTTAAAAACTAAAGGTTATTGGCAGATACCACTAACCGAAAAAAGCAAAATACTACACCAGCAGTTTTCAACTCCGCTAGGTCTATACCAGTGGAACGTGATGCTTTTGGGCTGGTTAAACGCTCCAGTAGCTACCTTTGTTCGCATGATGCGACACATTTTTTCAGGTAGACCAGACATTATTACATATATAGATGACATGTGGTTGTTTAGTTCATCTTTTGAGGAACATTTTTTTGGGTCTTGGATACGTTTTGATACCTTGAGAAGGTACATGTTAACTGTTAAATCTACAGAATTACAGGTAGCATTNCATGTGATCACTTTTTNGGGTCACANTATTGNAGCTGGNTATATCCGAACATTACCCAGTACAGTTTGCAAAAATTTTAAAACATTTCCGTTCCTCAAAACGAAGAAACAAGTGAGAAGCTTGTTAGGTCACTAGTCCAATATTACAGTAGATTCGTACCTTAACTTGTCATCCATCACTGCTGTATTGTCCTCATTACTAAAGAAGAACATGCCAGTGAAAAGTGGACATGGACTGACGAATGTGACAGAATTTTTCGGCAAATAATTTCTATATTTTTTCAAATCCACCTATTTTGAGATTTAATTGATGCTTCTAAAAAGTTTCATTCTTCGTACAGATGCGAGTAACTACGGAATTGGCGCATGTTTGCTCCAATACCATGACGACATCCTCCATCCAAACTTGTACGTGGTCACGAAAACTGAAACCACCAGAAGTGAAAGTACTCTACGGTTGATCGCGAAACTCCTTAGCCGTCGTGTGGGCGATAAACAAAACTAGAAAAAATTCCTACTGGGAGCCCCTTTGTTTAGTACAAACCGATCAAAGGGCCGTAGCATCACTACAACGAGCAAATCACAAGAGTCCAAAATTGACCAGATTTGACGGATACTCTCCAACCCTTCGAGTTTTCAATCGAGTATACATCACAGGATCCGACAACATCTTGGCAGATACATTATCTCGAAATCCTAATGATGTCGATTCCTAATTTACGTTGTTTGTTGCAAAGACAATACTATGTACAGAGAATCTTAATCAAAGAACATAGCACCATCGTTGCTTTTTGACACATGAATGAACCATTTACTCAGCTGCTTTCTATAGGCAAATTATACGCAAAGTGACTGCAATCAATTGACACTATATTCGTCGTTTTAAACCGGGACTTTCCTGGTTTACATTTGTCACAACATTGTTTCAAAACACTTCGGAGAAAATAAATGACATTCCAGTCGAACTAATTCGTTATATAACGTGATTCAGAATACTTGAACATTTTGTCTAATGGAAATTCAAGGATCAAGACTACGAATGGATCTTCATATCCAATGTTAATTACTTTAATTTATTCTTTAAAAACTAATCCACATTAAATGACAAGTGAGTTGAATTTTAAAATAAATATGAATGAAACTTAAAAAAAATGAAAGAAAGAAAAGAAAACTCACATAATTTTCTTTGATTATATTCTTAGAGAATTACATGATTATATTGCATACTATTGTTTTAAAATTAGTTAGAAAGGTATTAATAACTTAATACTACACTTACTTGATGTTCAACACACACATAACTTAGTTAAAATTTTATACATCATTTTTTTTTCTTTCTCTAATTTATTCTTTATTTTATTCGTTTATTATGTCTTCTTTAACAGATCCTCTCATTTTCTTACATTAAATTTTCAACAACTTATTTCTTATTCCATACCTAGTATAGTTATTTTAGTTTAATTTTAAACACTTTAAATTAGTCTGACATGACATTTTCATCACGACACATATTTTAAGTTAATTAATTATTTAATTAGAGATCGACATTACTATTCTCTTTTAGTTCTTATTACTATTTATATTTATTTATGATATAAATAATGAATATATTTACATGACTATTGGTTAGTCGACATGACCACGACATTGGTTCTAGACAGAAAACGTCGTTGGTCATATGCCGCAATCTCGTTAAATTTTTTTTTTGATATTGTTAACATATTGGTATTTTTTCAGATGGGTTTTTGTTAAAAAAAATCTATCTAATAGATTTTTTTTTTCCCCAGTGGACAGGGAATTGTTAAGGTATTTTATTGGCATGGTCTGCTAGAGGTTAACAGCATAAGATTAATAGGTTACCACACCCTTTTCTTAGATGACCGTCAAACGGATAAGACGTGTCCTATAATCCTTCCAGTGGTAGGCATGATATTGCCGCACATATGTTATTGCAGTACGGACATGGGTCAGTCCGATATTCTTATGAAGAGAGGAATGTATCGAGGTTAGTAATTTTAACTAAAGTCAAGGAAGGATGAAATTATGGTCCACATTCGTTTTATATCGCCAGACGTCTAATCTCATTGTCGGCCGTTGGATGTCCCAACCGCGCGTACATATAGTTACGACGTTCTGACTATAGTGTTGCATATTATTGGACCAGGACTATAATGCATGGATAGCATTTATGATGTATGATTCAATTCTAATATATAATGTTTTCATAATCAACCTCCATGGACTGTCTACTGTTTGAAATGTATATTAAAAATTGTGTGGACTCGAGAAGAGACTTATCACGTTCATTGAAGTTACAAATTCAACAATTATGATACTGAGTTCAAACCTTGTGACAGACAGAAAGTATTAACTCACATTCGCGTAACTATTCCAACAATAGCACGATCAAGAATTAATGAATCAAATGACCAGAACTAAGAAGCTTATTGAATCAATGAGAACGGTGGCTTTCCACAACGACCACTGAAATAGAAGACGGGGCCGCAACAACAATAAAAGAAGTGAATCGTATAAAGCCCCGCAACACTAATATAGGTCTTCAAAGGTGTCTACCTTCACACAAGATTGCTTTTGGCAGAGTTGTAGATAGGACAATAATGAGGCTTCTATCTCAAGGGAGTGTTCATAATATTTTTCAGAAGTCAAGAACAATGCTGCATTGACAGGGCAATTGTTAACTTATTATATCTGATCCGCTGCCTTTTTGTTAAGATGTATGTAATGATTAATTTCACCTCGTTTAAGCTCCCACCTCTGATTTACTCGGTGGAATTATTACTATTTGTCATCTTCATCACCATTGGTTTTCTCTTCTGTGCTAGTGGATATCATTTCTGATGCTTTATCTTGCTCACCATCAAGGAGTTATGAGAAATAGTCTTTCCATTAATTCTTTTGGGGCATTAATCGATTTGCCTTGCCTGTCCTTTATAAATTTGAGAGGGCAATGTTTTTCCTTCCTCGTGTTCTTTAGAGTCTTACAGAACAATTTCTGGTTTTCTTGCGCATCTTTGTCTAGCTTTTCTCAAATTTCTTCTCAATACTTTAGTTTTGCAGCTAGCACCTTGTGTTTTGCTTCTGTTCTGAGTGTCACATATTCTCTATATTTCTCTATTTGTCCTGCTGTGTTTTAGCTCCTAAGTATTGTTTCCATGCCATTTTCTTCTATCTTATTTTCTCTTCGACTTCCACTGTGCACCCAGCTGTCCTCTTGCTCTTGTTCCCGAGTCGAATTTCACCACATGTTTCTGCAGCTTCTGTCTTTATGATGTGCTGGAATGTAAGCCATAGGGTTTCCAATTCATGAGGTTGTTCTTCTGTGTTTCTTACCGCTGTAGCAATAAGACCCTGATATCTGGTCCTAATTTCTGGCTCTCTCAGCTTTTAGGTCTTAATGCTCATTTCTCCCTGTCGTTTACATTGTTTCTTGCATGGTGTTGGGCAGTTCCTAGGCTGTGCAACTTTCAGTTGTTCTTTTGATTGTAATCAGGTAGTGATCATTTTCAATCTCTGGCCCCCTCCATACTCTAGCATCCTGGACATATTTGAATGAGCTCCGCGTGACTATGGCATATTTGATCACTAACTTCTCATTCTTTGTTGGTTCACATCTAGTGTATGCATGTATGCGCTTATGGGAGAACTTTGTGTTTGTGATGATCAGATTATGCTCACTGCATAATCTAAGGAGTCGCTTTCCATTGTCATTGACAGTATATTCTTCATATCTTCCGATTACTCCACCCCATCTAGCATGGTCATTTCTAACTCTGGCATTAAAATCACAGAGCAAGATAATTTCATCTAGTCACTCATCCAATGTCTTTGGAAGCAGCTCGAAGAATTACTCCTTGAGAATGCACTATCACGTTGTCATTTTTCAAAAACGGATGCATTTTAGCTCCTGATGGCTTGGAATATAATCACAACATCATATTTGCATAAGGCAGTTCTCGTTGCTCTTTAATGACTTTTTTTATTCTTTATTTGTAGTCTTTTAGATATATTTTCTTAGAGTCCAACAAGACCCTTTTTGGTTTTCGTTTAGTATCCATGAAATATCTTTGTACGTAGAACAGTGCTATCATTTACAGTTCAAATCCTTTAGATTTCATGTGACGGAAAACACTACGGCTTTTTACAACCCTGGACCTTTCAAACCTAGCCTCTTCAAGGAATCGAAGGCTCAGTGAATGTTTACATTATTCAAAAAAGTTTTGTTTAATTCTACTTTTTTAACGTTTTAGAACATTAGTTGTACTTTCTTGTGAAAAACCAACAGTATTTCTTTTAGCCAGGATTTGACGATTTTTTCTTGACGACTATTATTATTGTTCTTTTTTCTCTCAAGCATGTTGGCACGTTTAAGTTTTACCATCTGCTTGTACTCGCCCTTTTGTTGTTTATTTCTTAAACCACAATACACGAACGTCCTCCATGTTTTTGTTTAGTAATGACCAATCACTATATGTTGTATTCTTGTATAGCCGAGTCACACCTGTTTTTATGGACCTTAATACTGTGTCCAGTTAAATGATAGTGGCAGTGAGGAAGGTAGTTGGTAACAAAACGTCCCTTGTATTACAAATAAGGGAGGGAAACCTGAGGATTTGTAGAACAGATTTTAATTAATGTTTAATGGTTAAACAAATACTAATATTCCTTATCAGTTTCACTCGCCCTTAATATAAAGAAAGTAGAACACCATAGAAAACCAACAGTCACATAGAGTATGGGCAAATGTGGATGAGAGAGCACTGGACCTTCCGAAGCGACAACCTTCGCCTATGCTTCAAATGGACAAGTGGAATGACTGCCTATCCGATGCCATGTACGCATTGCATCAAAAAAATGATGTTTCAATGCCACAGTTGGAATAGTGCGAACCACAATACACGCTACCAGAAGTCCTCATGGGCAGTCGGAAGATCTATTAATGACGAAAGATATTCTGGAAGATACTCTATCATATGACAATGGAATCAAGGCGACTCCTTACATTAATGCAGTGACCAGTTGTATTCTATCTGATCAGTACTAGAACACCTTAAGTTTCCCCACAGTAAATGATAGTAGGAACCAGTTGACGCTACTGGATAATTGTACCAAACATTTAAAAATGAGGATTGTTAGGGAAAACTCCTGCAGGCCATTGTAAACAGGAAATTAAAAAGCAAACAAATATGTCGGGATTACAGAGTCTGGAGACTCGGGGCAGAGATTGGAAGTGATAACTAACCTGCCTTACAATTTAAAAAACTGAAAAGAGTTGGCTGCAGCCTAGGAATACCCATGATCATGCAAGATGGACAAAAATAAACCGAACGGGAAACCCCGATAGCCATGAGCGAATTAAACCTACAAGTTTGAGAGAGCCAGGATATTAAGACCAGAAATCAGGGGCTTATTGCTGCAGCAATGATGAGAAACACACAAGAAAGGCTCTTGGGCAGTTCATGCCTTAAAATGAAATCCTTTCTGGCTTAAATTCAAGGGCCGACATCATAAATACAGCTGCTGCAGGAAGCTTTATACTGGTGAATGATAGTACCGACTTGGGAAGCAAGAGAAAGAGAAACACCTTTGTAAATGGACAGAGGAAGTCAAAGAGACAAATAAGAGAGAAGAAACCTGATGGCATGGAAACAATAAATTATATGTAAAAAAAAAGCAGGACAAATAGAGAAGCAAAAAAAAACACCAAAAAACAAAAACAAACAACATAGGTGCTAGCTTACCAAATTTAAAGTATTGGGAAGAAATTGGTGAAAACCCCGCTAGAAATGCATGCCCAATACAAGCATAGAAATTGTTCTGTACGACTCTATCAGAACACGAGGAAGGAAAAAACAATGCCCTCCTCAAATTTTTTTTAAATGTGAACAGCAATACTACCGAAGGCAGAAGTTCAGGACCAACCACTGACGGCAAGATCAGGGTGATATCTTGGCACCTTTATCTTTTTTCATACTCCTCATGGACGATGTCATCAAGGCCCTGTAAGGAGAGAAATACAAGTGTAGTAATTCAGTGGGTGGTGGGTACTGGAAGATGAGACAGGTCTGTATTTCAGAGCTGGCATTTGCTGATGATGTTGGTCTTGATTGCTAAATAAAAACAACAGACATGAGTGGCTTACCCAGGATTTGAACACTGGACCTTCCGTGCGACAACCCCGCCTAGCCATGCAAGCGAATCACACTATCCGCTCTGCCATCTACGCATCATCAAAAAATGATGTTTTTCAATGGCAGGTCAATAGTGCGAACCACAATACACGACACCAGAAGTCCTCCATGGGCAGTTCAGCCTATTAATGACGCAATCACTTCTGTTGTATTTCTATCAAGCAGTATAGGCCGAATCCAACAAGACCCTTAGGACCTTAATACTGTGTCCAGTAAATGATAGTAGACTAGAACAGTGAGAACAGGATAGTGGGTAGGTTTGGTATTGTACAAACATTTATTACAAATAAGGGAGGGAAACCTGAGGCCTGTAAACAGTAAATTAATATGAAACAAATATAAAGGTATGTTATCAGGCACTCGCAGGAAATAAAGAAGTAGAACACCAGACAACAGAAAAACAACAGACATGAGTGGCTTACCCAGGATTTGAACACTGGACCTTCCGTGCGACAACCCCGCCTAGCCATGCAAGCGAATCGCACTATCCGCTCTGCCATCTACGCATCATCAAAAAATGATGTTTCAATGGCAGGTCAATAGTGCGAACCACAATACACGACACCAGAAGTCCTCCATGGGCAGTTCAGCCTATTAATGACGCAATCACTTCTGTTGTATTTCTATCAAGCAGTATAGGCCGAATCCAACAAGACCCTTAGGACCTTAATACTGTGTCCAGTAAATGATAGTAGACTAGAACAGTGAGAACAGGATAGTGGGTAGGTTTGGTATTGTACAAACATTTATTACAAATAAGGGAGGGAAACCGAGGCCTGTAAACAGTAAATTAATATGAAACAAATATAAAGGTATGTTATCAGGCACTCGCAGGAAATAAAGAAGTAGAACACCAGACAACAGAAAAACAACAGACATGAGTGGCTTACCCAGGATTTGAACACTGGACCTTCCGTGCGACAACCCCGCCTAGCCATGCAAGCGAATCACACTATCCGCTCTGCCATCTACGCATCATCAAAAAATGATGTTTCAATGGCAGGTCAATAGTGCGAACCACAATACACGACACCAGAAGTCCTCCATGGGCAGTTCAGCCTATTAATGACGCAATCACTTCTGTTGTATTTCTATCAAGCAGTATAGGCCGAATCCAACAAGACCCTTAGGACCTTAATACCTGAGGGCCTGTTAAAGCAGTAAATTAATATGAAACAAATATTTGTAATAAAGTCTGGAAGGAAGAGTTGGAGAAGAGAGGATGGTCATAAGCAGCTGTAAAACTAAAATCCATGGTGATATCACGAGACTAAAAAGTGCATCAGATTATGCTGGGCAGAACAGGTCCTGGAGCATGTCGACCCACTTTAAATTATCCCGGAGCTATTTTATGGACGGAAAATGGAAGGCAATCAGAGAAGAGTTGGCCACTCGAAAAGCATCAAGTGGGGAGATTTTTTTTGCAGGCCGTAAATCGATGATTCCTTACCAAGAGAGAGTTTGGTAAGAAAACAAAGATGGCTGTAGAGCACCGTGCCTCACATATGTCCCCAGTCTTGACATATGGTATGTGAGTCCATGGGCAATGACCACAAAACCTACGAAAGCCAAGCCACATTCCAATCCTCAGAACATGAGGTATCTGAGAAAGGTGGTTGACCCAGTAACAATAGAAAAAAGGAGACATCGGTCGCCGCAACCAGACGATACGTCAAGGCCTAAAATGCCACCACCCACCAAGTAGAACAAGTCCCAACTAAAGATGGTTTGGCCATTTCTGCAGAATGGGAGAAGATCGGCAACCTTGACAAGCATGGGAAACAATGAGCCAGGGATCCAGACCCCCAGAGTCCAGAGGCGCTGGGAGGACAACATTAGACAATCTTTGAAGGGGACCTGAGGACTAGAATGGAACCAGGCCAGGAGGAAGACAGCCGATAGAGATTAGTCTGACGCCTCTCTCTTCCCATATATCTTCTACTCTCTCAACGTTAGAAGGGAACGACTATGTAAGTTAGGGAGAGAAGGTTTCACGTTGCCAAAGTACACATTGGGAGGGGTTCATGTCAAAACAACACATGCAAGAGATAAACTTCTTTGAGCGGGACACAACTCCTTCTTATTTAAATTTAAACGTAGGTGTACTGTTTATTTTCACTTGGGCACAAACCTGCATGACATAGAATATAGGGGGGGGGGCCCCCCCCCAATGGACAAAGGAAAGTAATAGGCAGTTCTTCCTAATGTTCACTATGGACCACGCTATCCTGGCTATTTTCTCACAATTTATATTTATATTCTGAAGCACTAATTAAAAACGCTCAACCTCCTGTATACTCCACGAACAGAGTGTTAAATGTAAACACTTTATGTTTACAAGTTCTACATATTTGGGGACATCTTTAATTGAATTTTTCCTATGATATCCATTGCTGGTCAATTAATTTGTACATTTGATTGTGTATTAAATTTTTTTACTAAATTCATTGCATTTGTACAGGCTAGGGAGAAGAAAACCAAAAAATGCAACCAATAAAAAATTTATATTTAACACTATCATCAGTATATGGTATGTCCACCGTGTGCTTGCAAACAAGCTTGGCAGCGGCTCCGCATGGAACGCACAAGTCTCTGAAGGAAATTCCGGGGAATCAAGTCCCATTCACGTGTAAGAGCAGCTTCGAGCTGTTGCAGATTTAAACTGGAGAACCCTTGCCTGTGACTCTGTCCAAGCTCGTCCTATCAGATGTTCTATAGGGAACATGTCTGGTGATAGGGCAGGCCTATCAATTCGTCACAATGTTCTTGCTGCTGTAGATATTTGCTGCGTTTATGCATTCGGGTGTGCGCCACCGTGCGTTATCCTGCTGGAGAAGCTGCAAGTCATGATAATTTGTGAACGCAGGAGCTACCAATGCATCCAGAAACCTCATCAACGATATG
The DNA here is from genome assembly GCA_024509875.1 of Oreohelix idahoensis. Taxonomy (NCBI): domain Eukaryota; kingdom Metazoa; phylum Mollusca; class Gastropoda; order Stylommatophora; family Oreohelicidae; genus Oreohelix; species Oreohelix idahoensis. The sequence continues at coordinate 21,838 of JAMPIV010010658.1, forward strand.
GTACAGCACTTAATTTCCACGGAAAGACGTTGAAGAGGCAGCGATGGTGAAAACTGAATCCATCCCCAAATGTGAATAACTGCCCACATCCAATTACGGTTGTGCTGACGAAAACTCTGTTAATCTGCAATAGCGCTCTCCACACCGTCGCCAAACCCGCGCATTACGTCCATCAGCAAAGGATACGTTGAATCTGCTCTCGTCTGTGAATAGGACAGCATTACACTGCAGTCTAGTCCATCTGACCATGTTGCTCTGCCCATTGAGCAGGCGCTGCTGACGTGTATTGTTCGGTGCAAAGTCCAAATTTTGGCCAAAACATAAGGTCGTCCTTGCAGTATTAGGCCCAGGTAACTCATGAGTCGTCGTATGACTGTTCTTTCGAGTGGAACTTGCCCACGTCTAACCACACTATTGCTCTTGCTGTTTGACTTGCCGGGAGAGAACGATTCCCTTAGGTGACTCAGCACAATATGTCGATCTTGCGCAGGGGTTGTAACTCGTGGTTGGCCACTCCGAAGTCTATCCCGGGCACTGCCAGTGGTTCCGTAACGTTCATTGAGACGTACAATAGTGCTGTGGTGGAATAATTCTATCCTATTCTGGGCAATGGGCCCGTGCGATCCATTCCGGTCTCCCAATATATCATTGGGCTTAGTTGGCGGGTCGTTTTCATGATAGTCGTGGCATTTCTAAGCTCATGTGATACTAGGTGTTTTGTCTGATACGGCACCTATTTATACCGAGTATACTGCCCATCAACGCTTACAACATTTTCAGGGTCATAGCTGTTGGGAATCGTGTTTACACGTGTAATCTTTCATAGTTTTATATCTAAGTCTGTAACACAAACCAGTGGGTATTGAATGATGCTAGGCAATTTCCAATTCCTGCAGCCGATTTCGCTCTCTTACCTCAATGACAAAAACACGTCGGAAAATCCATTTCCAGACATCTTTTGTTTGAACATCTTCTCCAGGCATATGAGTATATATAATAGTGGTGCGTGTTTGTAAATGTGCTTCAGTATATATCTTTTCTTTTATACATACATTGTAAGTCATAATAATACTTCATGAAGATTCGAATAAAACTAGGGATACATCTCAACATCAGTATCTTGATGCCCTAGTGATATTAAGATTTATAATGAAAATGTTAAACACTATAGGACTGCAGGAGGCTTTCACACATACGTGCCTCTCACACTTGAAAAACACAATCCTCATCTCTCTAGCAGAATGATCCACCCCAATCTTCTGCTTCAAAAAATTGGCCTCTACATCTACCGCATATCGGGTTTATGACATCACTTCCTTTATTATTCAAGTAATTCCTCATAAAAATTATCAGAAATGGAGCCCTGACCGAGCTGAGAGGAAGAATATAGGGAAATAATCTCATAATCGTTATGAATTTTAATCATAAACAGGCAATATTTTAATTGGACTTTCATCCTGTTAGAAGTATTTACTGAAAAGGATTGGGTCAGAAAAAAAGACAAACTCATAATGAGTGAGCCAAAAGCAAAACAGATAAAAAAACAACATAGAAGAAATGTTGAATGATAATATAAGTGACAGATTGTCAATAAACTTATTTCATTTTTGTATCAAACAATCGTGTAATACTTTTATGCTGATGTTCAAAAGTGAAACTACAAAACTCAAACTTATATATACAGAAAAAACTCAAAAATCAGACATTTTCTTGTTGGAGCCTTGAAACTTCATTATATGCATTTCACTTTCACTTTCAGATTTTTATTCCACTCTGCTTTCCATTACTTCTGTCATGATAATCTTTACATTAAGCTCTTATTTCATCTGATGTTACCTCATTCCCTACAATTAATTAGATTTTTATCATGTTCTCCCTTTCTTGGCTTCTTTATCTGCCTTTTCAATTTCCACTTCTATTGCCAACTTGTGAAGGTATCCAGCAATTAAGGAAATCTGTAACATCCTCTATGGAATTTTATATGCCAAGTGGATGTTCAGGTCTTTTTTTTTCTGCCCTTAGATTAGGATAATATCCTCCTCTGCTATATCAAGGTCTACCTTACATTTCTCGTAAGTTTCTAAAGTGCTTTAACATTGTTTGAAAGAGACTGTCAGTTAAAATACTGTAGTTTTTTGGGAGGGTTTTTAGAGATTATTTATAATGTGCTTTTAGTATTGCCACCATTCTCTGCAGTGAAAATGGATGTATTTTTCGTGATTGCTATATTCTTTTTGCCCATTTTATACCATATTGGAATCATATTTATTCCTATCGCCAATTTGCCCATCCTCTCCCTTGGATCCATCTGTTGTACACAGTAATGCTGTCTTTTGATTATTTGTTGTTATATATTTAATTGGGCGATGTTGTGTTTTGTAATATTTTCTGTATTATAATTTGTATTCTTATAGTGTAATTTCTGCTAGGTGACTAGTCCGTGTGTCTGTGTTTTACTTGATCTCCCTGAGGCCGGAGATTCACTTGCCTTGTAATTTCTCAACTGTTACTTATTTGATGTAATAATGTACCCAGATGGTCCCATTTCCTCCCTTACACCTTCACATCCCTGTTGGGGTCTCTAGTGGTATTCATTTGGCTTGGTCTGAGTTGTTAGTTGGCATCTGGTTAAAAAGCTGGTTTGTATGTGCTGGCGATGAGAACTTATCTAACATAACTCTGTTCATGTAATTTAAGAACTAACTCCTGTTCTCACGTAATTCTATAAGGGTGTAATTTCCTAACAGCCACCTCTTTAGGCTCACCATCTCGATGTTGTTCTGATTGCATCCAGCTATTGTACAAAAAGCCTTGATGGATGAATCTCTGTCTTAATTCTAAAAATATCTTGTTATTGTGTGCAAGACAGAGTTCATATATCATACTTCCATAATCTATTTTTTCCTCTAATAAAAGAGTTTTCTTAAAAAGTGGAGCATTGTCTTAGTGTTTGTTACCACCTATTCCATTACCTTTCATTATCTCCTTATTAAGTTAGTCAAATCCTCTGCAAGAACATGCACTAGGTTTATCTATGTTGTTTATTCCAAATTCATCTCTTTGGTCCAATATAATCATTACTAGGTTTCAATGGTGGGTTGTACTGTATTATTGTTTTTGCTCTTGGATATTTATGTCTATAATTATATTTTCTACTAACCCTAACTCCTTTACTGCAAGATCTTTGCAAATGTTTTTTTTTGTATTATAGCTGAAAAAGACCCCATTCATTTTTGTCATCCCATTTACAATTCTTTTTTTATTTGCTTTCTGTAGATGCTTAACAACATTCATTTTTGTTGTTCCAAACAGTTCTGATCTATTCACTTGTTTACCTGAACAGTTGAAATATCTATTCTTGCCCCAAGTTAAACTCTAAAACTAACTGACATATATTTGACCAAAGGTTACTCCTTTCCTTCTTCAATTTTTTTTTAATAGAGAGCATCAGCCCCGCACCCCTCACAATCATTTCACTCATAAGCCTTAGCTATTATCTTAATGTTCACAGTTGCACTTATATGATCCCATTATATGCATCTGTTCTTCCTAATTCCTGACCTGAGTTTCATTATATAAAATATATTCTTTTCCAAAATATAAAACTAAAATATCTTTTATTTTACTATGGTTTTCTATATATTTTTTAGATGGGGTAGTTAAAGAAATTGGCCTGTTTGATACTCGGCATTAGGGGCATCTTTTTCGGGTTGTTAGTATTGGAATAATTACTGGTTGTTTCCATGTTTTTAGGTAATGTTTTCCTGTATTCCTATTTTGTTAAACAAGGGAGGTTTATTAATGTCTATGATATTTTTTTGGTATGTGTTTCAAGATTTCCATTGCTCATTCGCCCTGCTGTATGTATTTGTTATGTACTTTTATTGTATTTTTTAACTTAGTTCCATTGTAATATCTGCATTTAAATATTGGATTAATGTTCAGTATTATAAAGTACTTCTTTATTTAGTTTTTATAAGAACGTGTTGGCTCGTCTGTTGACTTCACAGCCTGTCCTAGGATTTTCCTTTAGATATCTATCTCTATGGTTAGTTACCTTGCCTAGCTCCTCTGCTTTCTGCCAGTCACAGTCTACTGCCCTGTCAGGTCCTAACTTTATATTAGGTATAATGATATTGTTTTAGTTCTGCCTTTAAATGGCTTTTACACTTATTCTACATCATCTTGTTGTAGACCGTTAGTTGTTGGGTTCTGTGTTTGGTAGTAATTTCCAAAAATATGATGTTTCTTTTGCCTTCAGTATTCTTCTGTTTGATTTCATTTCTTTTGTCTTTATAATACAATCGTAATTATCTTCGAATCTAGGCTTTTATTTTATTCTTGTTAGTAACTTGTTTTCTTTTGTTTTTGAATTTGTGTACATCTAATCTAACTGTCCTAACATGGTACTGGGTTTTTGTGATTCCAAATTGTTCATTCTTTTATTGTTATCCTTAATGTGGTGTGGAGCTATGTGTTGTGGTTATTTAGTGCATTTGGGATTGGATGTTTATACAGCTAGGTTAGTAATGGGCGGGGGGTTTGGGGAGGGGGTTATCTACAAATATACATCTATATTTTCATGTTTCTATATTGGGGGTTCTTTTTTGATCTCTTCCATTGGCTACCAAGAAAAGCTACCCATTTACCTTTTATTATAGTAATAATTTTATGTTTGGTCTACCTGTTTGTTAGGTGTGTGATTATCTTTTAGTGTTATTTTCATATGGGTAAATGATATGAATTTGGAAGCTATCGCACAAATATACCTTCCTCATTTTGACTATTAGCATGATGTTGTGTGGGGTGTTACAATGACAATATTTTATGCTGTGTTTTGCTGCGATTGCATCAAAGTCTTTAATTTTGGTGTTACTGATTCATCATTTCAGTATTACTTTAGTTATGAAAGTATTCAATTTATGAAGTCCAAAGGGGAGTTTTCCTTAATTTGATTCGCCTCCCCAAGCTGTAATATGAGCATGAATCTCCCAGCTATGATAGTTCTGTGTTGTTTATTGCTTTTATATAATGTCTGAGGAATATGTTTTCGTTTTATGTTTTCACTTGAACAGTAAAGGTTAACAATTTTTATTTCTGTAACTCCAGTAGGGACAATCTTATAGTTTTGTATTGTCTTCAAAATGTTTTCATGTTCTAAATGTTGGATTCCCAGTCAGTTAGGGTACATATGTTTTAATTAACTAGAAATTGCCACACCCTCCTCATTTTTTGAATTTCTGTCCTATCATTTCGATAAGTACTATATTATTCAGGGATGGTAAATTAATTGTAACGTTGACTTGGATTAAGATTAGTATCTTGAATGGCAAATATTACTTTAGATTGTTTTATTCAATGCCTATTAAATTGCAGGAGAATACATATTTTTATTTTGGGCACTTCTGCATTTCCCTACTTTATTATTACTGTATAGTTGTTTTTGTACGTTCCATTTTTTTGTTTTTGTTAAGTTGGTTATAATAGTTTTGTATTTCTTTTTAATCTGAGAAATGCAATGAATATATTTTATTTATTTGTTAACAACAAACACGAGAAGAAACCGAAACTAAAGACATCAGACGTCCGCAACAGACGAACAGTTTACGAGTTTCTTATAATCGGGTTGTGTAGCAATGCCACTGTAACCATTGCTAGTTTGTTGTTTCATTAAACGTATACAAGTACATTAGGTCTGACAGCTGTTAGTTGTTTGAAGCTGGTAGAAGCGACATTAGTTGGCTGATCTCGTGTCGGAGTTGTATGGACACCTGGCAATTATTAATATTTTTATCTCAAATGCACAAATATGTGGAAAGTAAAAAATTATTCAAGTATTGGCCGAATCCACAACACTGGATTAGAAACTTAATCCACTGTTCGGATGATAGTAGAACGAAATGTAATGTGTTACAGCGGGGAAATAAAAAACTTGGTATTAGGGTACAAATTTTTATTTTTTCAAATAAGGGAGGGAAACCTGAGGCCTGTAAACAGTAAATTAATATGAAACAAATATAAAGGTATGTTATCAGGCACTCGCAGGAAATAAAGAAGTAGAACACCAGACAACAGAAAAACAACAGACATGAGTGGCTTACCCAGGATTTGAACCACTGGACCTTCCGTGCGACAAACCTTTATAGCCTAGCCAAAATTGAGCAAGCGAATCACACTTATTCCGCTCTGCCACTTATACGCATCATCAATAAAATATGATGTTTCAATGGCAGGTCAATAGTGCGAAACCGTACAATACACGACAACACAGAAGTCCTCCATGGGCAGTTCAGCCTATTTAATGACGCAATCACTTCTGTTGTATTTCTATCAAGCAGTATAGGCCGAATCCAACAAGACCCTTAGGACCTTAATACTGTGTCCAGTAAATGATAGTAGACTAGAACAGTGAGAACTGGATAGTGGGTAGGTTTGGTATTGTACAAACATTTATTACAAATAAGGGAGGGAAACCTGAGGCCTGTAAACAGTAAATTAATATGAAACAAATATAAAGGTATGTTATCAGGCACTCGCAGGAATTAAAGAAGTAGAACACCAGACAACAGAAAAACAACAGACATGAGTGGCTTACCCAGGATTTGAACACTGGACCTTCCGTGCGACAACCCCGCCTAGCCATGCAAGCGAATCACACTATCCGCTCTGCCATCTTACGCATCATCAAAAATAATTATGGGGTGTTTCAATGGCAGGTCAATAGTCGAGAACCACATAAGTGATTGGGTTCAATAGGCTCGCAACTGCCATGGTAGGACTTCTTGACGCTGGTGTCGTTGTATATAATCTGTGGAGTTCAGACACTATTTGACCTGCCATTGACAACATCATTTTTTTGATGAACTGTGCGTAGAATGGCACAGAGCGGATAGTGTGATTCGCTTTTTGTTAAAGCATGGATAGGGCGGGGTTTGTCGCACAGTGAAGGTCCAGTGTTCAAAATCCTGGGTTGTAAGCCACTCTCATGTTCTGTTGTTTTTCTGTTGTCTGGTGTTCTACTTCTTTATTTCCTGGCGAGTGCCTATAAACATACCTTTATATTTGTTTCATATTAATTTACTGTTTACAGGCCTCAGGTTTCCCTCCCTTATTTGTAATAAAATGTTTGTACAATACCAAACCTACCCACTATCCTGTTCTCACTGTTCTAGTCTACTATCATTTACTGGACACAGTATTAAGGTCCTAAGGGTCTCGTTGGATTCGGCCTATACTGCTTGATAGAAATACAACAGAAGTGATTGCGTCATTAATAGGCTGAACTGCCCATGGAGGACTTCTGGTGTCGTGTATTGTGGTTCGCACTATTGACCTGCCATTGAAACATCATTTTTTGATGATGCGTAGATGGCAGAGCGGATAGTGTGATTCGCTTGCATGGCTAGGCGGGGTTGTCGCACGGAAGGTCCAGTGTTCAAATCCTGGGGTAAGTTCCACTCATGTCTGTTGTTTTTTCTGTTTCTTGTTGGTGTTCATTACTATTATCTTTATTTCCTGCGAGTGCCTGATACTAACATACCTTTATATTTGTTTTCATTTATTAATTTCACGATTTATATATTTTTTTCTCCCCTAGTTTTAGATGTCGCCCTCTGCTGAACCGGCTTTTTGTGTGTCAGAAGTTTTTTTCCCCATTTATCAGGTCGCCTTTCGTTTGAAATTCGGGCCATTACCAAAATGAGGCCCTGCATGGGTGGATATTTTCTAACATCAAATTTCGTTTTGAAAAAACCATAAAAGATTTTAGAGACCTTTGGGACTCAGCTATTCGGAGGAGAGCCCTGTAATATATATTATGTGTAAAAGTGATAAGTGGTTTGTATTTCAGGTGGGGGTCATTTCTATGTTCAATGGAGTTTGTTTAATTTAAATCTATTAAATTCGGAATTACCATTACTCAAGCATATATGGAGGGGTCCAGGTGTTGGGGGTCATGGACTACAACAGAACAGCACCTCATTATTGAGTTTTGGTTCAATATAGTGGATAACTGGATGGGATAGTTTACATTAAACTTTTTATGAGTGCCGCAGGATATTTAAAAATGCTGTAGATGATTTAGATTAAGTTTTGGTTTTATAGGGTCCCAAAAAAGTGTTGTAACGTTATGGGATTTTCGAAGGCTAGTGGAGCTTAGGGGGGTATGGGGGGGTTGTGCGGGTAATTATTGTGCGTTTGGAGACTAAGGCCCATTTTTGGGAAATTTGGGATTTTCTTTGTCGATGGGGAGGGTGGGGGTTGAAATTTCCCAGTGTGTTTTGGTCTCGGGAGGGGTGTGAGTTATGTTTATTGTCATCGTTCGTAAAGGTTTACAACTAGGGGGGTGGTCGGGTGGAATACTCCTTATAATTAAAGGAGAGGTGTTATTGGGGGATAAATGTAATGGTGATGTGGTTTGTTTTTTGTTTTCGTTTGGGGTGGTAAGCCGGCGTGGTCGCTGAACAAGATTAGGGTCGTAAGGGTTGTTGTATATGTGTAAGGGGGTGGTTGGGGTTGGGGAATTGTGGGGAGTGAAATCTCAGGTGACTAGGGGATATTATTGTCACTATGATTAGAGCCATTTTATAATGTGGGGTTTAGGTTCTGTTTGAAATGTAAGTTGGTTAAGGTAATGTGGGTTTATGATTTAGTTTGATTTTTTAGGTAGGACAAGGTAGCAGAAGGGTGTGATACCTTACGGTATGTGGGCGTCTGATGATTAAGGTGATTGTGGGGTAAGCTATTACGGTACAGTAGGCAGTTTAAGGATTAACAACTGTTTGTTTATATTTGTTCGATATTGGAACGGCTTATTAAATGCCGCAGTGTTTTTATGACAAGATGGTCGAAACTGGGTTGTAAAACTTACCATCGTCGATTGTCAGTCGATTAAAACCGGAATGGTTGTGTAAAAATGACAACGAGTTTGGCTGGATTTTGAGTACAACCGTGAATTTTTGATTTTTATGCGGGAACATTAAACAATAAACAATGGAAGAATTAGCACAAGAATTTTTTATGTAGGGAGGGAATGGGAATAGTAAATTACTTACCAAGGAGTGTATATGTTAGTTGTAGTCTTAAATATAATGAATTCATATTTCGTCATAGATGGTGAACGAACGCGGTTTGTTTGAAAATGCGTTCATAATAGTTTTATTTCCAAATGGCATTGCGCATTTACTATATCTCAATTCCTTGTGGGTACAATAAGTCAATATAGAAATAAAAATAAATTATGAAGGGGGATGGGACTATAACTGGCAAATATTATGCATTTTACCACTTTAATGTGGCTTAGATTCAGAAAGCAGAATATTTTTTTATAGTGATCCTAATGTGTCTCCAGTATTTAAGTTGAATATATTCCACCTGGGCAATGGTGTATATAATAAGCAATAAGGATTTGGGAGCAAAAACATACACCATTGGCACACGTCATCAATAATCCAATTATTGGGACAGCTGATATGGATAAATAAAACGAATAGGCATTTCACCACTACACATGGTTGGTCATGAACAGAGTTATGGGGTTTATAGGAACTGGGGGGTTCTTACACACACGAAAACATGAGATGCTAAGCAAAACGCTCAAAATGGCGGAGGGAAACACATAGGCTACACGTTAATAGATTCAAGACAGTTTATTATAGTGGGGTCTCCTGGTAAAGAGAAAAAGAAAACCACTCATGCGTAATTCTTAATCCAAAAAACCATAAATTAAAAAAGTAAATGTAAAGGGCCTAACAAATACACCTTCAATAAAAGGAAAAAACAAAGAAGAAACCCCCCCCAAAGATCAGTGCTGTAACACAAAATGAGTGTACTCGAAATCCCCCTATTCGTTTTCTACTGACCCCCAAAATGTGTACATAAACACTTAAACAACGTTTAACACGTTACCCCATTGAGTTAAAGGCCTACTGCAAAAAATAACGCGCTTTCTACCCCCCAAAAAAAAAAATGTACACAAACCCCCCCATTTCTAAGATCGGAACCCCCCTTGAGATACGCAAGTGACCCTAAACCCCCCCCCCCCACCCCCAATTCATGGTCACAACTAAAAACCAAAGTTTGACCCAGTAAACGATAAGACAGATGGAATTAGAAGGAGAGTAGAAGGGTAGGGCTGAAAGAACCCCGAAAACGCATTGCCACACTAACACGGCGTCTCGCTATACAATTACTACCATCACGGGTTGTTAAGGCCTCAAGCACTAGCTTTTTTCAAATTATGGGACAGTGATAAAAAACATACCCACAACGAGGGGTGGAGGATGCTTTAAAAAACTTACAAAACCAACCCCCAGGAAACTTGACATTCTACTGGTTTATGTCTAAAATCCTGACATTGTTATGACAGTAAAGCCCCCACCCCCCTAAAGTTTAGGAAGTGAGGAAGGTGGAACGCACCCCCTATCTAGAAGAAAATGCCATTCTAGATGGGTGAACGCAGAACACCCTTAGGCCCATTTTACCCCCCCCTTGCCCCCATTCTGGGACCCAGTAGGACCCCCCCCCCCCACAAATCCGCGACCATGTTATACCGATCACGGGCGCAACCGTCCCGGAATACAAACACCATAGCCGTCAAAGCCCAGTGACCCGATGTGTTTGGTCGTCATGGTAAAACATGGCCCGAACGATCACGAAATCGATCAGTTAGCACCGACAATATAGTCAACACAGAGGTGTGACAGGAAATCAGCACCAGCATGTTAATCCTAATATATTGTGGGAAACTATATGTAGAGGGCTATAAACCAGGAAACGTGAGCGGGCTACAAATGCATATTCTTTCGTTGTTAAAAGCCTGGTGACGGACGGAAGGGTACCCGGTTATCGAAAAACGCATGTGCTAAATTCATGGCAGTCGATTGGTTAGACCCGACAAATATGTCTATTTGAATTACGCGTGGTACAGTGGCGACATGGTGTTCTAAACTTAATCGAGCAGAACCAGTTGCGATTGAACTCGCCACGCTAAAACACCATATTTTCTATCAATAAGTAACCCCATGGGACCCTCCCATTTATGGAAGATTGCTGCTATACAACTTCAGTCAACGTAAACCTCGACAAGGTACAAACTTCTTGGTTTCAGGGGACTGTTCCTGGGTCCAGTTAGCGACTAGTGAGGTGTCTCCAGAACTCAGGGGAGGAATCTAGCAGAGGAGTCTTTTCCTGCCGCCATCACGAAAGTTAAGCCTCTGTGGCCAGTGGAGCTCAACATTATGTGTCCCCTCAAAAATTGACATTTTAGAAAAAAAAGAGGGACAATACCTTGTTTAAATTGACAGGAACTGTGAACTTTTTCCCCATACTATTTCCCAGATAAACAAACACTTGAAGTCATGATGACAAATAACAACATAGCTTGAAAAACAAAACCAGTATTACCTCATAGTACTACTACACAACTGACACACATAGGATAATATTAATAAAATATGTCACTACAATGTTCATATTTATAAATTCTGTACATATAAATTGTGATTACATTTGAATGTGATTCCTGGTTCACTTTGTAGTTGAATCAGGATATATAATAGTGAAAGTAATTAATACATAAATATTTGAAACTTTACCAGTGACTCATTTAAGATAGTCTTATAGAGTGTTAAATGTGTGTGAGTGTCACAGTGTTGTCAAGTGTGGTGGAATAAATTAAATTGTTTATCTGTCTGTTGTTGTTGTGACTTACACTTCATCATATACATACCCTAGACATTTAACGCAGTCATCACAATATTCCAGAATAATTCTGACTGAGTTATAAATGTGGTAGCAAGTAAGGTTATCTGTAAAACACTACACCTATTAGATACAGATACCTTCACAGCTGATCTCAGTCAGTACACTAAGTCCCCTATAAATATTTATATCATCCCACTTTACCACAATCTTCCTCTCTTGCAATTCTCTCTCTACTTTCATCTTCCTCTCTTGCAATTCGAACTCTCTATCTTTTCTCATTTTCTTTTCTTCGAATTCCCCCTGTTTCCACTCGCTTTCTTCTTTCCTCTTCCTCTCTTGCAATTCTCTCTCTTATTTCATCTTCTTTTCTTGCAATTCTCTCTCTTCTTTCATCTTCTTTTCTTGCAATTCTAATTCTTTTCTCTTTAGCTCTAACTCTTGAGCTCGAGCATCTCTTAGAGCATTTTGTTTATCAATTCTTTCCCTCTCTTCCTTCTCTTTCCTTTCCTTTTCCTCCTTTGCTTCCTTCTCTTTCAAAGTTTTTTGATTTTCAACTGAATTGAATTATGCCTTGGCAAATTCCACCAATTCTTTTCCTGTGTACCCGGCTTGCGTGCCAATCCGCATGCAAGTGTCCATATCCATGATGTACACTAGTAGTTCTCAATATTAACTTTAGTATAAGTCTTTACAATACAAGTACTCAACTGTTTATATTGCACTCAAATCAGCAGATAAAGTTCTGCTTACAATAATATTCCGTAATAGTAATGGTACATAAAGATATCACTTCATAAATTTACACACACACACACACATATATATATATATATATATATATATATATATATATATATATATATATATATATATATATATATATATACATGAAAGTAAATGTCACCTCGTAGTTTATTATGTAAATAAGATTCACCTTTATGTTATGGTCTTACTAAAGACTCACTTAGCCTCTTGGCTATGTTCTCACCATCTGTGTAAATCAGGTCTTTTCGACCCTTTATTTCCTATTATATTCTTACTCAAACTTACAGTAGTCGATAGATGAGTAATCACAACTTCCTTGTACTTTGACACCAAAATATCAACTTATAATGGTTGATAATTGTATACAACACTTTATGATACCGTGACAACACTGTATCAACTTACCATAGTCACTGGTTGAATAACAACACGTTTATGAAACTCTATGGTGCTACGACACCACTATATCAACTTAATCACCAATTAGATTCTACTTCACAGTCCTTACTGTCACCCACACTGGTGCTATAATCCAATACCTCTCTAATTATTACTAAACTCAATACTCTCTGTACTGCAAGTACTTCTTATGGCAAAATGGACACAAATGTGGACTACACAGATGAAAGAAACATACACATCACTCCACGAAAACAAAATTCCAGTCACGGGTAAATAGATGATAGACTACAAAGAGAAGAGATAGATTAATATCTACACTGCGTGACTGAGCACGAATGAAAACAAGGGCTACCTGTAAACGTATTTACAAGATAGAAAGATAGGACAAGAGAACACACCACTTAAATGGAACACAAGGAATACAGAATGTACACAACACTATAAATACACACCCCACAAATACCGCTAACACCAACAGAGCTCGGAATTTTATGCAGGGCAGTCGCAGGAAATTCGTCTGCCAGACTCCACCACAGAACAAACACAGCCACAACCTAATAGAATTGGTCTAATCCAATCTTTTCCAACGAAAGGCCAAAACTGGATTACACTCACACATCAATACACTATAACACCAAAGACACTACGAAAACCACAATCAACAATGAGGTGCTAGGGGGTAACTCTTCCACCAAGCACTATCTTCCCATCAGTGAGAATAAATTAAATACACAAACAGTAGAATAATACTATAATGTATCAAACTATAAAATACAGATAATTCCTAACTATCAAGAACATGGGACAAGCTCAAATCTAACTAACAATCAATCTACCTACACACGAAGTCCCACTTATGCAATAAAGAAATGTTAAAACATGAGGAAAGACAACAATAATAAACCGAGAAGCAAATACCAAAACAGCACTACACTATTTACCAGGTGAAAGTAAATAATAGATATAATCAATAAAGAAGACAGACAATAACATTAAATTACCAGAGAAAGAAGAAAATATTAATATAAAATATAATACATAAACATACAAACAATAACTTATCTGAAGCTCCAGCGGCGCTTGAGCAAGCAGAATCCTCAGCACTGACGATGATAATGATCACAGACGAATGACACTTCTCACAAGGACACGTAAAATCCAAACGAATATAAGTCCAGGAATAGCATCAATGTCAAATCTGAGTGTATAATCCTTTTTCACACAATGACCACACTGTACTTCACGGTGCTCACACAGCACTGTTTATCATTTATATAGCACAGTCTACTTCACGGTGCTCACACAGCACTGTCTATCATTTATATAGCACAGTCTACTTCACGGTGCTCACACAGCACTGTCTATATTATCAATGGAAATGTCTACTTCTTCAAAGTTCAGCTAAACAGCTTATAACACAGTCTCAGGTAAGTCCGCAAGGCACCAAGCACAACACATTCACCCGTGGTTGGGTTGGTTGGGCAGAACTGGATTAACAGGCACGTCTGTGTTGACAGGCAATGACACTGGCGTCGGCTTAGGAAGGTCACGTCAGAGCGTACTACGTCAGTAAAGGCAGGTCCCAGGGATGACATCAGCAAGACCCCAGGCCCGTGTACTCTGAACTCACACCGGTCAGCACGCTTCACACTTCAGGGCAGTCACACTCACAGCCTACTGCCCAAGAACAGGTGCAGGAAGGTAGCAGCAAGAGTCTGGCTGAAAAGTTCCTTCATGTGGCGGGACCCGGACAATTGGCCTACAGCCAAAACACCCTAACAATCCTCGTCATATATATATATATATATATATATATATATATATATATATATATATATATATATATATATATATATATTTATATATATATCATAGACTTGGCTTTGATCTCTAATGGCGTTATTTCGCACTCCTGTGGGACATAATTCAGTGGCTACAGTTCCCAAGATGAAAGGCTTTGCATCCCGATTTCTCAGAGTTTTTCGACTGGAGCTTTGACCGAGATCAAAAGTCTTTTGTCCTTCTAGCGGGCTTCCCCCAGAATGCCCGTACTCGACATCAAACGGCGGACTAGGGGATTTTCTAGATTTCTCTGGGTGAATTTCAAAGGTTCTGTTCCGTTACTCTAACGTGCAGTCTGGCTGTCCAGTTGTCAAGTATTATATGATTGACAGCTGAGCTCGCGTGAGTGAAACGAAGTATAGCCATAGCGGTATTTATTTCCTGCTATGACTGACAGGTCAAAGAAGATTGTAGATACCGTGTTTTCCAGTGTTTCAAGAAATTAAGGCGGGAACAAAAGGGTGAGCTGCAGAAAGACAGGACAGATAGTTTGAATGCATGCTTTTTAGCTAGCAAATCAAAGAGCAGCTATTTGGTTACTATAGGCTGTTAGATTACTGTAGACTCCTTTCCATTACACGTCACAGGTAGTACCAGCTCTAGGATCAGTCTGCAATATTTGAAAGTGATATCGATTTGCACCTTGCTAAACGATAAGTGGATACTGAACGGAAACAGTTTCTTAAAACTTAATATCTTTTTAAAATTTAGAGTCTTCATTTTTGCACACAGCAAGAAACAACAACCAAAAAGCTACAGACTTTCATAAATGGGTGCTTGTGTAGAATAGAGGGATTAAAATGATATGACAAGGTTACCAACGTGGAACTGAGGACAAGAACTAGACAAGTGCCAGTGGAACAAGAGATGAGAATAAGACGATGGCGATGGATAGGACACACACTGAGGAAACCTGTTGATTGCATTACAAGGCAGTCCTTGTTCTGGAACCCCTAGGGCAAGAGAGGCAGAGGTAGATCAAGAAGCAAATGGAGAAGAGAGCCGGAAACGAAGGTGCAATTGATAAGGAGAACGTTGAAAGAACTTGAGATGATGGCACGTGACAGGAGGACTTGGTATGTGTTTGTTGAAGGCCTATGCTTCTTTGGGAGTAGAGGGTTATGAATGAATGAAGAAACATCATATGACATTCTACTTAGAACATGCGGAATTGGTGACCCACTAGCACTACGGATGAAATGTAGAGATCATCTTACGTAAGATTTTAAACATCAGGATCAGTTAATATACACTGAAATGGAAATTGTTTACAGTTAAGACATTTACTATACAGCTTTAATTGCCATATAAAATAAGGTTATTTCTATAGAAAGGGGGGGGGGGGAGAAACTGCATACTCTTGTTCTCCCTTAAACTAACCGAAATGAAAAAAGTACAATGGGGGAAACTTTCGAGTAGATGTGCTAGAGGTGAAAGGTATGTTGTAGTACATGATTGGGTAGATGTGTTGGAGGTGAAAGGTATGATGAAAGGTTCTGACTAAATTAAATGTGCTGGAGGTGAAAGGTATAGCTGATGAAAGGATTGGAATAGGTGTGCTCGAAGTTAGAGGTATAAGGGAGGACATGATTGAGGCAGATGTCCTGGGAGTGAGAGGTATCGTGAAGGACATGATTGGAGTAGATATGCCGCAGGTGGTAGGTACAATGGAGGACATGCCTGGAGTAGATGTGCACGAGGTAAGAGGAACAATGAAAGACATGATTGGAGTGGGTGTACTTGGCGTGAGAGGTATCATGTAGGACATGATTGGAGTGGATGTGATGGGGTGAGAGGTACAATAAAGGACATGACTGAAGTAGATGTGCTGGAGGTAAGAGGTGTGGTCTAAGACATGATTGGAGTAGATGTGCTGGAGGTGAGGGGTATGGTGGAAGGCATGATTGGAGTAGATGTGAAAAATTGTTAATAATTTTTATAAAGTCACAAACCTCGTTTTTTCCTTTCGCAAATTCCACTGGAATGAAATCATCATCTCATCTCAACCCGAAACCCGTCATGGGTCGTAGGGGTGCCATGGTGGAAGCATCAGCAGACAGGGTCCTCCACTGCTCTCTATCCTCAGCAATGCGTACAAGTGTGGAAAAACCGTGCCCTACCCATTCTTTGATGTTATCAGCCCAGGATTTTCTTTGCCTTCCTCTTCTCAGTTTACCTTCGACTGTTCCCTGGAGGATCGTTTTCAAAAGGGAGTCACGACGAGTTACATGCCCAAACCAGGCAAGCTTTCGACGTTTCACTACTGACAAAAGTGGTTCTTGGTGACCTGCACAGGTGTTTATTTTCTCTCTAACATAGACATTTATTTTGTGCTCTTTATAGCAAATGTACAAAATTCTTCTTTAACATTTATATCCGAAAGCCTGAATCCTTCGCTCGGTATCTGCAGTGAGTGTCCAGCCCTCACACCAATACAAGAGAATAGATAATACAAGTGATTTGTATAATTTGATCTTCACATAAAAACTAATGTTACTTTTCCAGATCACATTCAGCCTTGTCATGGCTGCTGAGGCCATCTCAAGTCTTGTCTTGATTTCTTTACTTGATCTTCCATCACTATATATAGTGGACCCTAGATATTTAAAGGTGTTTTCTTCTAACGTTTGCCCATTTAATGTAATGTTGGTCGGAACATGTTTCTTATGGCTATTAACCAATCTCTTGCTTTTTTCTATATTAATTTCCATCCCATACGTTCTTGTTACTTTCTCCAGTCTAGAGGTAAGGTCTTGAAGTTCTGATTCTGTTCCAGTTATAAGATCGATATCATCAGCAAAACGTAGATTGCAAAGAGGTCGGCCTCCAATCGATATGGTTGTTTTATAATCGTAGAGATCCTCCTGCATAATATGTTCTAGATATATATTAAAGAGCACTGGGGACAGGATACATCTCTGACGAACTCCTACAGTTGTTTTGAAAAATTCTCCAATGTCATTGCTTGCAAAAACAGCACTGCTTGCGTCTTGGAATAGTGCTTCAATGATATCTATGATTTTGGTACCAAATTGAATTTTCTCATTATTTGCCATGAGCCTTCATGCCAGACTCGATCGAAAGCTTTTGTGAAATCGATGAAGTTATGGTATAAATCGCGTTGGTGCTGGAGATGTTTTTCGATCAGTAATCTAATATTGAAGATTTGTTCTGAGGTACTTCTTTTTGGTCTAAAGCCAGCCTGTTCCTCGGACAAGATTTCTTCTGATTTCTGTTTTATTCTGTTCTAAAGTATCCTTAACATCACTTTACTTGGATGACTAATAAGGCTAATGGTTCTGTAATTCTTGCACATTTTTAGATTTCCTTTCTTTGGAAGCGGTATTACTAATGACTGCGCCCACTCTTTTGGCCATTTTTTAGTACTCCATATCTTCTGACAAATTGTTGTCATGATTTTTACTATATCTGGTCCTCCATATTTCAAGAGCTCTGCTGGGATATTATCCATACCCGGTGACTTCCCTCCTTTCATCGAACATATAGCCTCTTCCACTTCTTCCCGTAATATTGCTGCATTTCCGAGTTCCCTGTTTTCACACTTAATGTTGTTTAATATGCTATAGTCAGTGTCGAGTTTACAATTATATAATTCTTTACAATATTCTGTCCACCTTCTCATTACAGTTGTTTTTTCATTGAGCAGAGCCCTATTGCTATCTTCTATGACAGCTACCCTGGGCTGTTGGGGTTTTGATAGTTTTCTTAATGTGTCAAAAGCTGCCTTGCTGTTACCTTTTATTAGCCCCGTATTAATGGACTCACATTGATCAGCTACCCATTTTTCTTTGGCCTGTTTCATTTTCTTTCTAATATTTTTATTCACCATACTGTATTGCCATGCTGCTTCAGGAACCTCTTTCTTAACCCTTTTCATTGAAATATTATTCCAATAATGGAACTGGCTAAGCTCAGGGAAACTCTTCCACCTATTCTTCACGGGAGTTGTAAAACGAAATTACTTCTGTCGAACGTGTCGTTATATGTCATGATGCCTAATATGCGATTAGTCGTAGGCTAAGTCCTATGGCTCCGCCCTCTGATCCAGTAATCCATCTTCAGCAATGCCATATCACATCCAAATGCAGCTAGCGAATACCAGTGCCCGTCAATCGTCAAAAATGGGTGGGCTTCGTCTGATTGCTGGATTCTGGTGATGAGACAAACGGTGGTTTGGGATTAGTCGCCCGAACTGAAATTATCCACTCCATGTCACAAAGTCTTTTGTCTCGACATACCGTCGCCGTTTTTTTGTTACATTGTTGTATGCTCCGATGACGGCTTTCTTTAATCTCTTCTTCATTGTCCCGCCGCGTAGACAACACCTACGATTCTTTGCTTTTATCACAGTAGACTATCTTCTTGTCTTAGGTGGCTTCGTCTTGAACGTCCATTGTTTACGACCGCCAGCGGCTAGCCTGCCATTTTGCCAAGATAACTTGGCACAGCGTATCCAAGCAGGGTATTAAGCCTTCAATCGAATTCTTTCTACTACCAATATGGCCGTCTCCCGCGGCAAACAATAACTTGTCTAACAGCCATGTATGTTCAAAAAGATGACGCTTTATCAAATGTCCAAGGTATGATGAAATATTAAAATTACACTTAGGTAAAAGCCGTTATTAGGAATGATTTCTTTAAAAATGTTGAAAGAGCAAAAACTGGAGAGAAATAAAATAAGAACGATGATGATAAAGGTAAAAGACGACAAAAATAGGGCCACTATTTAACAATAAATATGCATGGAAGCATATCTGGAGTCATCTTTATATGACCACCAGCTATGCACAATGCTCCAATATACATAAGTGGAAATGAACCTATGTCTGTGAGGCTAATGACACCCTCAGTGACTCTTGAAATAATCCACACATTTTCAGAGATTCACCCTGTGGTGAAACTTGTTGAGAACGCAGCATTGCACACTAAGCTTTGATAAGTCACTTGAGCCCTAGACGTAATTCTTTGGCTTTGACCTGGTTTACTGCACGCAGGAGGATCTCATTATGGACCCAGTGATATGCAGGGGGAGCGGAGAAGTGGCTCTGTGCATAGTTGGAGAGCACCTTGGATGGCGGAGAATGATCGGTGGGCTACGCGGTTCTTACTTTTAGTTTGGGATCAGATGTGAAGATCCTTTAAATGCAAGCTGGAGAAACTGGAGCTCATGACTTCAACTGAAAAGATGAGGGAAACGTTTTGAAAAGCTACTTACTGAACCTGCTGAGATAAGAACTGGAGTGTGCCAGCGATGCCTCATGTCACCGTTTCTCTTCTTACTGACTATTGGCTGAATTATGAAAACAACAATATCAATCAACCGAAATGATCTAGTGGACGTTGACAAAAAACAGCTTGACGATCTAGAGTCGAGATATACTTTGCCAACGGCTTGGCTCTTCTGCCCCATAAACGTAACCAGAAGCCAGAAAAAATTAAAATATTTGATGAAACGTCACAGCTATTGGGGTTTAAAAGGCAAGAGAGCTTTCATTGCATAGAGAAATATATAAAAATCAAAAGAAAGCATGTTTTACACAAAAATAATAATCTTCAATTTAAATACCACTTATATGACCCTGATTCATTTAGAGCAACAATAATGACAACCAGCAAGACGCAATCTTTAAAAATGAGTGCTTGCATATAATAGAAGGATTGAAATGGTATAGTAATATCACTAGTGTAGAACCAATGACAAGAACCAGACAAACATCAGCGCAACAAGAAATGACAAGAAGAACCTGGCAATGGATAGGATACACATTAGAAAACCAGCTGATAGCATTGCCAAGCCAGCTGTGTTTTGGAGCTTCCAGGATAAATGGGATCAAGCGTGAACAAAAACCACACGGAGTAGGGAGCTGGAGATATACACGAAAAAGATAATTATGAGAGTGAAAGCCGTTGAACGAATGGCACAGGACGGTACAGATTGTCTTGTTTTTTTTTCTCGAGACCAGGGCTCCATGGATATATGAAAGTATTAATTGATTGATACATAGACAACAATAAAAATAGTGTCAATTTTAAATTATCTCCACTTGCGCTTCATAATAAACAAATAAATAGCAATTCCTGTATAATGTGAAGTAAATGAGTGAATCAAGCAACGCAAGAAACGCTCAGTTACTTATCTCGCTAACGTTATGGTATTAGCAAAGAAGAGATTTATAGGCAGCTTTGACACATGCTTATTCTTTATATTCTCAGATCTTGATAATGACTGGACAAAGTCTGCTAGCTACTGCGGTCATATATCTCACATTTACAACTGCCATGCATGCCAAGACAGTGGTATTTTTCCCACCCCGAGTGAAAGTTATTTTATATATCACAAAACATAGCCGCGGAATTGGCAGGGCTTGGACACGATGTGTGGTTCTGTGTGCCACACTTTTTACTTCAGAAAAACTTGGTCAAAGATAAGGCCGCCAAAATTCTTGAATACGGCGAAAACTTGGGCGATCTCAAAGCCAAGGTCTTTGGTAAAACGAGGGTGGTTGACACGTTCTGGACGAATGAATTCTCAATACACATCATTACTTTTTATTACCTTACTTCTGAATACTCTATAATAGCACGTGGCATTTTGTCTGACATCTCATTTGTGGAAAATGTGAGAAGTCTGAAGCCTGATGTGTTTGTTTTAGAGTCCGTACTATTTAATTTGAACATGATTGTGCTTCCTTACATGTTGGACATTCCTTATGCTCTTATTGGGACATTTCATGATGTGGTGTTGTCCAATGTTCCTTACAGTCCTGCAGCACCGATTTTTCCCTTTGACACGATGAGTGACAGAATGTCAGTCATGGAAAGATTGCTGTCATTGCTTTTCTACATATTACCCATACATTTTGACGTATTCTCCGACAGCAGTTTGGTTTCTACATTTGCTCCGCACAAGCCGTACAAGTCTATCAATGGTTTGGCAGCTAATGCTGAAGTTTTCATTGCTGAAGTCGACCATATTCTGGATTACTCCAGGCCAACATTACCAAATACGAAACTGATATGTGGATTTTCTGCATCACCTGCTAATCCTCTGGTTGGTGAGTTCAAAAAGTTTGTAGACGAGTCTAAAAATGGCATCATTGTGGTTTCTTTTGAAGCTTACCTAGTTAACATACCTCTACACATAACATCCAAGATGGTTTCAGCTTTTAACCAACTCGACCTAAGAGTTGTGGGGAAAGTTAACATTACCTCTCCTGACCCCAACCGTATCATGACGTCCACGTGGCTACCACAGAATGACTTCCTGGGGCATGATAAAACCAAGCTCGTTGTTTTCTACTGTGGAAAAAATTGACAGCACTAGACCCTTTATTACAGAGTGCCCATATTATGCCTTCCCATTTACGGAGATCAGGGTTATAATTCGGAAAGAGTCTTGGTTAAACAGCTTGATCTCCGTGCTGAAATGCGGGAAGCTAGTGCAGATGAACTCGCTGCTTTGATGAAAGAAAAAGTGTATGAGGATAAATACGCAGAAAACATGAAGAGAGCTTCCAGTCTTTACCGGGAGTTGTATAAAATTCCAAAGAAGGAAACAGCATACTTGCTGGATCACGTGATGAAATACGGTGGAGAATACATGAGGTCAGCAGGTCAACGGATGCCGTGGTACCAACGTTACGTGTTAGATGTTATCGCTTTTCTTATTACCATCATTATCGTTATCCTACTATTCGTTTATTTACTCGTCAAGCGCTGCTTTAAGGTTTGTAGAGGTGGTCATGGGCGTACCAAACCTAAAAAGGAATAGCGAGTCTGCAGCAGTTCGAAGAACAGTTGAATAACGAAATACAATGATTACATATCTAGACAAACACAGTAAGCCTGGAAAAAAAAGAAAGAGAGAGAGAGAGAGAGAGAGAGAGAGAGAGAGAGAGAGAGAGAGAGAGAGAGAGAGAGAGAGAGAGAGAGAGAAAGATAAAAAAAAGTTGTTGATAAGCGGCATCCCACACAGGTGTCTCGTAAGGAGGGTTGGGCATGTGGCGGGTTACCCCATTCTGTAATGATTTTAAACTACAAAAAGTTCAACAAAACAACATGCACAGGTCAACTCAAGGGAAAAAAATATTCAATTCAGCCATACAAGACAGAAGGTCCTCTGGTAAGGAGCTTCATGACGCAACCCAGAGAAAATCGCATGGAGTCTGTTCTATAAACTAAACTTTTCTTTGTCTAGGGAAATCTGTAGTCTTGTCACCGGCAATGTTCGTACATTAAAGAAACAAGGGAAAACTGCAAAAGCTACAGCAGAAATGTGAGATTACAAGATTAATATCCTGGGACTCTGCGAGACGAGATGGAAAGGAAATTAAACGAACAGGAATATGTGTCCTCAAAAGCGAAGCGGTGGTGCTAACGATAATGCACATTATTCAAATATATTCACTGTCTGATTTCCATTTACATAAACAAGAACATGACAGCGCTAGCGCGTGAAGTCAAATTCCATATAATTCATACCTGTCATATGTGTATACATTTCCCCATCAAATGTCTAAACAATATAAACATCAATGCATTCTCGCCTATGCTGTAGAACATAAGGACTTCACTGTATAACTTAACGGGAGATATCTTCCGACACATTCACACGAATCCTACACCAAAAACATTCTAGCGACAACACAACAACAACATGTGCACCTAAAACAGCTTAGATGTGCGACAGTGTTTCTTCTTCTTCTTCTTCTTAAGAAGAGTTGGCTATCCGAAGAGCAGCAGCTGGGAGACTTTTTTCAGGCCAGAAGTCTAGGATTCCTCAGAAGAAGAGAAATTGGCAAGAAAACGATGTTGACTATACCACTACACCTTTGTTCCAGTCATGACTTACAGATGCTAGTCATTAGCAATGACTAAAATCGATACAAGCCAGCTGCAACCACAGAAATGAAGTTTCTGAAGAAGGTGGTCGAAGTAACAAGAAGGGACATGGTCCACAATCAGACGATACGTCAAGGTCTCGAAACCTAGTCTCTGCAGACTCGAGGGGAACAGTACCAATTACGATAGTTTGTCCGTGTCTGAAGAATGGGAGAAGATCGGCAACCACGACAAATATGGGAAACTAGGAGCCAGGGGTCCAGACATACAGGACGACCCAGATTTCGCTGGGAGGACAACATTAGACAATCCTTGAAGGATAGAGGAATGTAACCAGGCAAAATGGAAGACACCCGATAGTATGGCGCTCTCTCTAGCAAACCTCTACCCAAAATAGAAGAGGAGCTACTACGTATGTTGTAGGAAATAAGTAGGTAATTCCATAGTAGATACTGCAGCAGGGGAGTGAAATGTTAAATACTTCACTACTAGATCCAGCTTTATGAGGAGGTGTGACCAATTCTTTTAACTCTTGTCATTGTGACGTATAATGGAAAAAGAGCCTACAGTAATCTGACAGTCAATGTAATCTCGTGGCGCTCTATGATTTGCTAGCAAAACCATGCATTCTCTGCATGTGTTTACTCACACAAGCTACTTTTTCGTCCCGCCTCTTATCTTTGAACATAAGCAAACGAAGTGTTTACAAACTTTCGTGGCCTGCCCGTCATAACAGGTAGGGAATCAGGTTTGTTTACCTCGTCTTCTCACGCGAGCTTATCTGTCAATCATACAATACCTGACAGACCACACGTGAAAAACACAGAATCTTTTGAAGTCTACGAAGGGAAATCAAAACTCCCCGTGTACGCTTTGATGTCGAGTCGCGGGCAGAACCCCGTTACATTTAATAAGTATTTTGATGACGGTCGAAAACGTGGACGAAAGACTGGCCGTAAGCCTTTATCTTGAAACTCTGTTTCTAATTCTTCGTTACACACAGTAGCGCAAAAATTAACAACATCTATAGATCAGAGAAATATAATGATATATAAACTGTGTTTTCTTAAACCTGCTATCAGTTGTCACTGATAATTTTTGAATACTCTAAGCACGCAGTTCTAGAACCATTATTGTGGAAAATGTGTTATTAGCATTCGTGGGGATTTTTCATTCTGATTTTCTGGTAATAGAAATTGGTGCTTACGTGTTTAAAAGTGTTAGCTTTTACCAATTAAAAGTGTTAGCTTTTACTAATATAATTCACTTAGATTTTCTAGCTGTTAAAACTAGTGAAATAAAATAACGCGTAGCTATTTCATACCAGATGTTCAGTTATAATGTTAATTTTCACCAGACGCTTTCTCTGGAGAGACGGTTTTAGCTGACTGGTTTATATGCTAGGCGCGACTGATAGTGACAGAAAAGAATTCACGCGTTATTTCATTGTGCGTATTTATTATAAGTGCCTATTATTTAATACCGTACGATGACTAACAGACGCCGACAATTTAATAGCGAATAAAGGCAGACAATACTTTTTGTAAGTCCGCATATGGATAATTAAATAATAATTAACATTGTACGCTGACTGCCGGCGCGAGCAAGGGGCGAGAGAGTTGCATAACTCCATCTGACCTAAAACTCAGCGCTAGCGAAGGCTGACCGTGTAAGCGTAAAGGAAAACACCGTGCGCCTTTTAAATTTAATCAGGACTGACGGAGTGGAGGAGAGATCGTCTTGTCCCCGTCTGTATGTGTAGATATAGGATTAGCATAATTTATATATATATATATATATTGTTCTTGTATTCTTCGCAGACTTGATCACAAGGGCGTCCAGAGATCTTTTTACTGATTGGTTAATGTTGTCTCTTTTTCTTGGCTTGTGCGTCACCAATTTCATTTGTGAGCGAGTATTAGCCAAAGATACACGAGAAACATTTTAACTTATACGTTTATATGGACTTACCAAACCCAGATATTTTTTCCAATTTTTACGAGCCCATTGGGGTGTACAAATTAACATTAATGTTCCCGACTTCTGACAGGTGTATTCAAGCGGATTTATTCAGATTTTACGGATTGCAGAATCGGATCTAACATAGAGTTGTCCGATAGGATTATCATCATCATCATTGATAAAAAAATTTTGCAACCAAATGTTTCCCAATACTGGAAGTATTTTCCTCTTTTAACTGTGAACCCCAAGAGCACGTTCCTACATTAACTATTGGCGGTGACATTTTGTTCATCCAGAAAAACAAAACAACAGATTCGGCGTCCACCTCACTAGTCTTTATTTGTTAGAGGATGGACTGGGGCCAATTTGGGAAGTGAACCTGACATTATATGTATTCAGGAATAATTGTCTTTCCAAGGGATATCACCAAAAGTAGGTAAGAGGGATTGAGTGGCCACTGTATGAAAGAGTGCGTGAGTATTTTTCTTTGTTTCAGGGAATTTACCAACATTGGATTTGCTTAAACGTGTTTTCTTTACTGAGTAGCATATAGTAGGACTTGTTTACTTTACTGTCTACTCTGTAACATAGTGCTAACCATCGACCTTTGGGTTATTAACTTTTGGGTTCTTTTCTCCATAGGGGGAGAGCGCATTTATTCTGCTATTTCATATGTATGTAAATCTGATTATATTTGATCTTTCTTTAGATATTGGTGTTGTCAAGTTTAATGATAATAAACAACAAAGAAACTTAACTTTGAGTGTTGGTCAGACCCATACCCAAGTAACCATAGTTTTTCACGTTTGTGTGTCTTGTTGTCACATCGCTGTGTGTGTGTATAGTTAAACTTATATTTATATGTATGAGGAGGGCAAGCTTGTCTTGTACTAAATTATAGTCGTGTGCCGATAGGATTATCATCATCATCATTGATAAAAAAAATTTTGCAACCAAATGTTTCCCAATACTGGAAGTATTTTCCTCTTTTACCTGTGAACCCCAAGAGCACGTTCCTACATTAACTATTGGCGGTGACATTTTGTTCATCCAGAAAAACAAAACAACAGGCTGGAATAGAGAAACTTACTCATTCCAGAGACATATTTTTTTCCTTAAGCTACCACCCGTGACATCTATTTCTCACACCTTTCTCACGTACCTATCACCATCCACTCTACTCAGACGGGCCAAAAATAACTCACAACCTATCTGTACGACAGTCATAACCTTCCCAACAGCAGAATTAAGTACCCCATTTCAGCTGAGCTCGATGCTACCAGATTTTGAACTAGAATAAGTGATTATGCAGCTGTGATAGGGTGGGCGAGATGATGATGATGATTATATTGTGATGTGTGATCACTCTCTTTTCACACTCGCACCGACCCGAACAACAATAAAACTCTTGATTCTAGAGGCAGGGGCTGTATTTATTTTTACAACCCTACCAGTGACACTTAAACACACGAAGCAAACATTAAACAAGTAGCAAAGAACATAACAAAACAAAACACCCAGCATGTGCCCGATTGCTAATCTGAAGACGCAAACAAAGCAACGAATAGTTAAAATCATAGTTAAATAATGATACTCTCACCTGCCAAACAGTCCTTCCACGTGTACTACCTGACACCCTCAACTATCACACACGCACACACTCATGCGTGTCGTCCAGTGCGACTAGTATGGCGTTGTGCATGAGGCTGGCAATCTCACCATGTAACACAGATTGCTACCGAAACCACTACTGCAAGAGCACACACTCAGCTATCACACACACACACACTCATGCATGTCGTCCAATGAGACTAGTATGGTGTTGTGCATGGGGCTGGCAATCTCACCATGTAACACAGATTGCTACCGAAACCACTACTGCAAGGGCACACTCAACTATCACACACACATACACTCATGCATGTCGTCCAATGAGACTAGTATGGTGTTGTGCATGAGGCTGGCAATCACACCATGTAACACAGATTGCTACCGAACCACTACTGCACGAGCATATGAATACTTCATGCGGA
Source organism: Oreohelix idahoensis (assembly GCA_024509875.1). Lineage (NCBI taxonomy): Eukaryota > Metazoa > Mollusca > Gastropoda > Stylommatophora > Oreohelicidae > Oreohelix > Oreohelix idahoensis. Next base: position 49,407 of record JAMPIV010010658.1, read on the forward strand.
GGCAAACCACACTGGTGGCCCCATGCTCCGTCAGGAGCGGAGAAGATAAATATATATCTCCAAATGAGCCCACTAGCTCTCACAAACCATTCTTTACATAACCATAATTAAATAATAATAAAATGGACATCAAATAATATTCTTCAACTACATGTACATCAAATACTCTCAATAATAAGAGTAAACCACCACCTCGAACTGATCCATCTCAATATTCGTCACTGCCCTCTGAACATGTCGTAAGTGACGACTGGTGCGCCTGGTAACAAGCGTGTCGTATATGACCCTTGATGAGATTGGGAACTCATCACACGAAACACATCGTTACCGTCACCGAAACAACCACAGCAATAGCATAAAAATGCTTATTGTGGGCCTGTAACGGACATCAGCTGCATTGGTGTTTCCATGCTCCGCCGGGAGCAACCAGAGAAACACATGTCTCAACAAAGGAGTGGCCTCGCGCTCTCCAGAAATCTAAATGACTATTCTCACTTCAAAGTAACCCACTAAAGATATACAGTAGGATATTGATAAGTAGGCTATCGGGAAATACACTTAAATGCTCTTACATAAAGAATAAAATATAATTATTCTTGACTTAACAACTAGAACTAGTCATCACATAAAGGAAATTTACCACGAAAACTCTCTCTTCTATTACTGGGGAAAATTACATTTAACATACTTTCACCCACGTGTCGATTCACACGATATGAAACTGCGTAACATTATAAGCTTGATAACTAAGAGTGTTACTGCAGACTCCTCGCGCCGCTTTTATACAATCACCACGTGGCTCTCCCAACTAGTTAATATTATCTAAATTGCAGTTTCTGATAACATTTCTGTCCAGTTTCGTGTACAAAATACTTTCATACTATTTTCGCCCTTCTTGCCCGGTCTGATGACTGAAATAATCGCCCTTACAGCCGCAATCTGGACTTAGCATGCCTAATAAAACCTATCAAACATTATTTTCACTCATCTATCATTTCGAGACTAAATCATAATGCCCTAAAAAGACATTTCCTTTGGGAACACATCTATCTATTTATTTCACTAAACATTAAAATAGCCACATCGATATAATTTTAGAATTATAGAAAACTAATTCTAATTTAAATTAACTCACGTGCTCAAGGCATTTACAGCTTGGCTCTGTGTGTCTTACTTCGTCTGTTCTCTCTGGGCGGCTGATACTTAGGAAAGGTCGCTGCTGGCTCGCTATTTCTTTTATAAGCCCAGGTCGAATCACTCAATTTACTGCGCGCTAGGCGTATTGATTTGGCCACATACATAACACTCACTATATTTACTTTAGAAGGGCCGACAACAGAAATATACACAACTATTTCTAGAGTAAAAACACAATTCTACACCACAACTTAATTTTTAAGGCATTATATGGCCTTTTCATCAATCTTGAAGTATTTTTACATACGAGCGTGCTGCGCACACTTCTAAAATATGGGCGATAAATGTGCCACTCACAATGAAGGGGGAAGCTGGGGTGTCTTCCCGTGAAGGGGTAAGCCGGGTGTCTTTCCGGCCCTATCACACAGCGAAAGGCAAGCGCTTTAGCCATTCTATCAACATACATTCAAGAATCCTTTGGACGTTACAAAAAGCCATGATCATCATTAAATGAATTGGTTAATTTGTTCTGTAATCTGACTCTAGTGCTTTAACGTGTACATAAGCACTGACATAAACACTTCTCCGTTACCAGCAGAGTAGAATGCGTAATAACATTGACAATATTAGTAGTAATGATAACTATAGTAATACTATTTAATTTATTTAAAAGAAAACAAAACAAAGAAAACAGTCAAAAAATTAATAAACAAAAACTAACACACCATTTTAAAAACAGAACCACTCATACAAAAATAATAATAATGTTTAAAAAAAAAAATTACTAACTACTCATAATGTAAGGAAAACATCAATGAAGTAATTCAAACTAACGTGAAAACTACAAATTCCGATCACCTTTAAAACAAAAAACGGCAGAGAATGCTACGCCAGACCACAAACTATCAAGGATTAAAAACAGAAATAAAAACATTATAATTTTGACGAGTTATCAAAATAGGAACCGATAATAGCTGCTTTGAAGAGGTCAAGTAAACATGGTCTTGGGACTATGGTGGGGAGAAGGTGGAAAATTGTGTACATGTATAAAATTCAGTGCTTCACATCAACTGGCTATAGAAGAAAATATATAGAATACCTATGGAAAGCATGTTCCACATAAAAGTATGTATAAATCAGCATGGATATCACCAGAACGCTGGACAGAAAATATATTGAGAATATCCAATACAAGGAAAAACGCATGTTGGCATCACATCAAAAGTATGTATAAATCAGCATGGATATCACCAGAACGCTGGACAGAAAATATGATTGATCATATAATAAAGCAAAGCAAAAAAGACAACAGTTAAAGTCTGTTAAAAAAACAATGTCCATTAGGAAAGACATGTTTCAATAACTAGAAGACGAAGATCAATGACAACAGAAATGAGACGTGTCTTTAGCAAAAATATAACTCCAGCAGAAATAAAGAGTAACAGCAAAAACCATCAATAAAATAAATGAAACAATAAGAAAGCAGATTTAAACAGAAACAAAATCATAAGTTCCAGAACAAAGCCACACGAAACACACATAGAAGCAAACAAAGAAGTAAATATATGTACCAGAAAAGACAACAGAAGATGTGTAACCGGAATGATGATCACATTAGTAGTTTAGTAATTATCCTTTAAATGATTTTAATACGCAAGTTATTGATGACGTCATTTTCACATAGCCTCTTATCGACATTTTTTAATAAAGACTTCCAGACAGTTACAGGAAATAATATGAGACCTGAAACCTCTAAACAGAATTAAAAATACCCTCGAATAAAAGGTTATACCATTTGCTATCATAGAAACTTGTGTAGCAACTGTGACGTAAATATGACATAGACATAACTAGTAGAATATCCATCTTATAGCACGTTTCACTAGCTTTGCCCTCAAACAAATGTAATTATCTGATTAACCGTCTAACGCAGCGGTGGCCAAACTACGGCCCGCGGGCCAGATCCGGCCCGCCAACCAGTTTTGACCGGCCCGCCAACCTTTTTTGGCCGGCCTCTTATTGTTGATTAAAGCCACACACTTCACAATGAAATACCACACAAATGTATGTTTGAAATAAATAATTACATGACATATTACAAATTACAAAAACAAATTAAAACAACAGATTCATTATATGTTTTTTTACAGTAATTTCAATTCGAAGACTGGTATACATGTCTTGGCAGATGTGCAGTACAGTAGTTTGGCGTTGCTTTCTGTACGTGGTTCCTTATATATGTAAAACTAAATATCAGAACGTTTTTTTTTTAGGATTTTATAGGTCTGGCCCTCGGGTGTTTCCCTTTACCATAATCTGGCCCTCGGCCTACCTTAGCTTGGCCACCACTGGTCTAACGTATTAATGCCATTTTTTGCATACGATGTTATATTGGGTTAGACCCAACAAATATATACTTTATATCTGTGCATCTTGTCCAGTTCCCATAAACGGATGAAATCCTTTGATCTTTGTCGGCATACTAATTATTGTGTATCGAAAAAAGAAATTTTACCACTTCATGCACAGATTCTGTGAATTGATTAGGCATAGGCGTGTCTACTATTACAATAATGTGTCATCACGTTTGCAATTGAATACCTGTTGAAGATGATTTCTTAAATGATCTGCATGCGAAATACTCGTGACATTGTTTGTCATTGACATTTAATGCGCTACCAAACTGGACCCTCCTTGATCTAATTATTTCAATGGGTATCATCTCTTTGCGGTTCATAAATATCATAATGGAACGTTGCTCCTCTAATGTGCTTGTAAATAACGGTAAGGTCATCTTTAAAGAAATTAAACTTCATCCGAATCATAATCAGATGTCTCTGAGAAATTGAAAATCAATCTCGGCTGAATGATGGACAAACCATCATTCTTCCAATATTCCTCTTCCTCTTGTAACACATGGTTCTCACTTTTCTTCCAATAATCCCTGGCTATATTGGAGATGGCGGCTTTTATAAGTATTTCAACATCTTTTATATTGAACGTTCTATTTTCTGTTGCTACCTGTTCCTTAATTTTAGCCCATGCTAATTCTATTGGGTTTAAGTGAGAATGGTAAGGAGGTAATCTTAAACATCTGTGACCATGTTCATGGAAAGCCTTGTCTATGTGAAATATCTTTGTATGCTGTGTCTTTTTTTACAATTCCAAGTAATTCAGGTTCATGGACATTTCGTTGAATGGAATGTTGTTTATGGTCAGCCAAATCTTTATTACATCTTTAATACTTGGTGAATTAGAAACTTTATCTTCTGGTGCCACAACGTTGTGATATGAGGCATTGTCCATTATCAAACACCACGGTCTATCCAAGGAAGGAAGTACATGATTCACAATCCAATCTTGAAATATCTTGCCATTCATCTCTGCATGGTAATCCCTATTATCTGTGGATTTTGAAACAAATATGAGTTCAGTATTATTTAGAAGCCCATGATGGCTGCTTCCTGGATGTGCAATTATTAGGCGCTGTCCTTTGCTGCTTGGTACTAGTCTCTTAGTTGTTCCATCAGATGATTGCTATTCTCGTTCATTACTGTGGTGCGCATTGATCCAAGTTTCATCTAAATACACAAAATCATAACAATCTCTTCTCATTTCTCTGACCTCGCGTAAATATTTGCTTCTCATTGCAACTATATGAGGCTTCTCACAAATAAGGTTTCTACCACCAACATATTTTCTAAAAGTGAATCCCAAACTCCTAATAGTCCTCCTAGTTCCAAAGGTTGCTATTGCCGGGAGTTGTAGTGAGGATAAGCTCTCACTGCAGATAAAATACTTCTATGGCACGCGCCTCAAACAGCCTCTGACAACCAAGTCCAGCTCCCGGCCTTCACGTGTGGCTCAATTTGAGCCCGGCGGAACTGTTTCCACTGACGGGAGAAGGGGCAAAGGCGAGCGACTGGCGCCTTAAAACCAGCAGCTTCGGGCAGATAGGGCTCGTGATCCTTGGTTGGTAGCTTATCTAAGAGAGGAACTCTGAATTCAAACCACCGCTGCCTTGCGGGAATATCCATTTGTGGAATTGGCTTCGGGAGTAAACCCTGAGGATAAATCCGGAGTCGGAGTCCCTAAGGCAGTCTAATGTCGATTCGACATTATTCTGGCAACTCCTGCGACATGGCTGGTACCAAACTGTATCGGCTACTGCCGTTCCTTTGGATCTACCGGTTGTGTGGAGAGGGGGAACATGCTGCATGGGCAACAGCTTGATCTCCATATAACTGTGCCCAAGCTCGCGCCCTGGAGAGGACACTCCAGCTTCACCCTATAGGTGTCGGCAAAACACGGGAAGTAGCAGTTACCGGTTACACTGACAAACAACATTTTTCTTTCTTATATAAGAATAAGTGTTCTTGGGTCAGTTTCTTGCGCTGATTTCAAATCTGAAATCCGTTTATCTCTATCACGTCGGGTTCTTAAGATATTTGTGAATAAATATATTTTTGGGAAACCGTTATTTGCTCCGTTTCATTTTTACTATATAACTTATTAAAAATTAATAAAAAGCAACATAATTCTACTTTTTATACTGTTAAAAGATGCATGACATAAGTTACGCGATTTTTCAAATAGTTACTGTATTTTGAAATAATTCTGAGCAAAATATGGCTTCTAGAAGTTGTAGAAATTCGGCTGATCTGTTCTGTTACGTGTGCGGATATTTTACCGATCGTGTTGACCAGAAAAACTTTACACCATTACTAAAGATAGCATACGAACTTTATTTCGATTCGAAAGTTGATGATGCAAATAAATCTTGGAAGCCAAATGCGGTTTGTTCGATACATTGGCAGGTTGGTTACGAAAATCGCCGAAGCATAAGTCGATGCCTTTTGGCGTGCCAGTAATATGGCGTGAACATACAAATCACACTACTGATTGTTACTTCTGCTTGACAAATATCCATGGTTTCACTTTTAAAACTAGAAAGTCTGTGGTTTATCCAAATATTGAATCGGTTTCGAAACCAGTGCCTCATGATCCAATCACGTGTCCGATCCAAGTACCACCAGAACAATATCCGTTGGACTTAAATGAACCATCAGAAAGTGATAGTTTACCTGCTTTAGAAACTAATTCTGACTCAGCTTACATACCGGTGAATGATGGTGTTTACTTAATTAACCATTCAGAACTTTCAGATCTAATACGTGATCTCGCTTTTACCAAAGGACAAGCGGAATTACTCGGTTCGCGACTCAAAGAATGGAATCTTTTAGCGCCCAATACTCCGATATCTAAATTTCGTCATAGACACAGAGAACTTGTTCAATACTTTGAGATGGATGATGACATTTGCTATTGCAAAGATGTAAACGGTCATGAGCACATAGTCAACGAATGGCGATTTTTCATCGATTCTTCCAAAACTAGTCTAAAAGCCGTGTTATTGCATAACAGAAAATTTTTTTCATCAATTCCAGTCGCCTACTCTGTTCATATGAAAGAAATTTATGACAATATGGCTATACGTTTGGAAAAAATAAAGTACAATGACTACCAATGGCGGATTTGTGGAGACCTAAAGGTCATTGCAATTCTCACGGGCATGCAGACTGGGTATACAAAATTTTGTTGCTTCCGATGTGAATGGGACAGCCGCAACAGACAGGAACATTATGCAAGAAAGGTGTGGCCTATCCGGGATCGTATGCAGCTCGGGCATAAAAATGTAATACGCGAGCCATTAGTTAACAAAGACACCTTCATTTTACCACTGTTACATATAAAGTTGGGGCTCATGAAGAATTTTGTAAAAGCGTTAGATAAAACGAGCAAAGCTTTCACTTATCTTCGAGAAAAGTTTCCGCAAGTTAGCGATGCAAAGATAAAGGAAGGTATCTTTGTAGGACCTCAGATTAGGAAAGTTATTGCAGACAAACAATTCGAGAACTTGTTACATGGTAGGGAACTTCGCGCATGGATGGCATTCAAATCGATCGTTGATAACTTTCTGGAAAATCACAAATCTGTCGACTATGTTGCATATTGTTAAGCAGTGCATAGATGCATACATAATTATGGGCTGTAACATGTCCCTCAAAATCCATTTGCTCGATTCGCATCTTGACTTTTTCCCTGACAACCTTGGCGAAGTCAGCGATGAACATGGAGAACGATTCCATCAAGATATCGCCGTAATGGAGTCACGTTATCAAGGACGGTGGAGTGTGACCATGCTTGCCGATTATTGTTGGATGCTTCATCGCGATGTACCACATGCCATTCACCGACGAAAGTCGACTGCAAAGAAATTCAAGCCTACATAACTGTTATACTTCTTGTACGAATGATGTTGTAATACTGTATGCGTTGTTAAAAAACTTCAATTGCATATTTCTAGAGATCCCGACCTGATAGAGAAAAACGGTTTGCAGATTTAAAAACAGCGCATTAAAATTGACCAGAAAAACATAGAAATGTTAGAGAAAGAAAAAAAAAGTTTTTTTTTGTTAGTCAGTGTTATAAGCATTTTGCCCAATTGGCGTAGGGCATGGCGCCAGGGGCTACTTCCGACAGTGGGAGAGGTTCTAGGATCTCACTGGACAGCTACCGCCCGCTTCAAGCTGGGCAGCCCCCAGTCAATAAGGTGTTGTCCCGCCACTGTCTGCTTTCCCCATTGGGTGCATGGGGATTAGGGTCAAACCCGAACTGTGGACAGAAAATTTTGCACCAAGCAATTATCGAAAAAATAGAAATAGGCAAACTCTCAGATTGGGATGCTGGAACGTCCGGACTATGTTGACTGGACTATCCGAAAACCTACAGGATGTAAACGATGTAAGGAAGACAGCCATAATTAATGATGAGCTTAAACGACTTCAGGTGGATATAGCTGCACTTCAGGAAACGTGCCTGGCTGGCTCTGGAACGGTGAGCGAGAAGGACTACAAATTTTATTGGCAAGGGAAAGATCTTAATAAAGCTAGAGAACACGGAGTAGGTTTTGCGGTCAAAAAATCGCTAACTAACGTGGTTGAACCAGGCGAGAATGGATCAGAACGCCTGTTAACGCTCCGCCTGCTAACTAGCACAGGTCCCATCACCCTTGTCAGTGTGTATGCTCCTACTCTGTGCTCTGCCTCAGAAGCTAAAGATGAGTTCTACGAGAATCTAGCAGCAGTAATCAAAAGCATACCTAGGCAAGAACAGCTTGTTCTCCTTGGTGACTTTAACGCTAGAGTGGGTGCCGATAATGTTTCATGGCCTTCATGTCTGGGCAGGTTTGGTATTGGCAAGATGAATGAAAATGGACAACGGCTCTTAGAGTTGTGCGTCCACCATGACCTCTGCGTGACCAACACCTACTTTCAGACAAAATCCCAGCATAAGGTGTCATGGAGACACCCACGATCCAAACACTGGCACCAACTTGACCTGATTCTAGTCAGAAGGCTACTCCTCAGGTCTGTGCTCTCCACGCGCTCGTACCATAGTGCAGACTGTGACACAAATCACTCCTTGGTTTGCTGCAAAATCAGAGCAGAACCAAGAAAACTCTATCGTGTCAGACATGAAGGGAATCCACGCATTGATACCAGCAAGATGTCAGACCCTTTCATGATTGCTCAATTCACTGCGACCTTCAAGAAAGTTCTCAGTAGCCCTCAGCATGGTGATACTATTACAGAGAACTGGGAGCATCTACGGAACACCATTCAAAGTACTGCACTTGCCACCTTTGGTAAGAAAACAGCAAAGTCAAATGACTGGTTTGACGCTTCATCAGATGTGATGGCACCTGTCATTGAAGCTAAGCGCAGTGCTATGAATGAATACAAACGTTCACCGAGTGCCAGAACCCTACAGATCCTGAGGGCTACGAGAAGCAAAGTTCAACAAACTGCTCGACGCTGTGCAAATGACTATTGGCTCCAGCTTAGTGAGAGCATCCAGATCGCAGCGCAAACAGGCAACATTAGACAAATGTATGACGGTATAAAGAAAGCACTTGGCCCCCATAAAAGTAAGATGGCACCGCTAAAAACCATCAGCGGAGAGAAGCTAACCGATAAGGGTAAGCAGATGGAGAGGTGGGTCGAGCACTACTCTGAGCTTTACGCTAGAGACAATACCGTTACGCCTGCAGCCCTTGATGCTGTCAATAGTCTGCCAACTATGGAGGAGCTGGATGCCGAACCAACATTAGAGGAACTCAGTAAGGCCATTGATAGCTTGGCCTCTGGCAAAGCACCAGGCAGTGATGGGATTCCTCCTGATTTAATCAAATGCTGTAAGAGCACGCTATTACATCCCCTGCATAGGATGCTGTGCCAGTGCTGGGAAGAGACAACTATTCCTCAAGACATGCGAGATGCCAAGATTGTAACACTGTATAAAAAATAAAGGAGACAGAAGTGATTGCAATAACTACAGAGGCATCTCTCTTCTTAGTATTGTTGGTAAGGTTTTTGCCAAAGTCATCTTAATGCGACTACACAAGTTAGCTGAGCGCATATATCCAGAGGCACAGTGTGGATTCCGAGCTGGCAGATCAACAACAGACATGATCTTCTCTCTCCGCCAGCTTCAGGAAAAATCAAGAGAGCAGAAAAGACCATTATATATCGCCTTTATAGACCTCACAAAAGCATTCGACCTGGTTAGTAGGGATGGACTCTTTAAAATCCTCCTGAAAATAGGCTGCCCTTCTAAAATGCTGGAAATGATAAAGTCATTCCATGACGACATGAAGGGAACAGTCCAATATGCTGGAAGCACGTCACAGCCCTTTGATATACGAAGTGGCGTTAAACAAGGCTGTGTTCTGGCTCCGACCCTCTTCGGAATCTTCTTTGCCTTACTCTTGAAACATGCATTCAGAGATGCAACTGAAGGAATATGCCTTCACACTAGGTCAGATGGCCGTCTGTTTAATCTTTCAAGGCTGAAGGCAAAAACAAAAATCAGAAGGGTCACTATAAGAGACTTGTTGTTCGCTGATGATGCTGCAGTCGTCACTCAAAGCCAACAGGAGCTTCAGAGCTTGATGAATCGCTTCACTAAAGCATGCAAGGACTTTGGCCTCACAATAAGTCTAAAGAAAACGAATGTGCTGAGTCAGGATGTGGATGCTGCACCAGTTATCACTATCGATAACTATGAATTGGCAGTGGTGCACCACTTCACATACCTAGGGTCTACCATCAATGACAAACTCTCACTGGATACAGAAATCGACAGCCGCATTGGCAAAGCTGCAGCTACCTTTGCCCGCCTCACATCGCGTGTTTGGGGAAACTCTAAACTCACAATGAAGACCAAAGCTGCGGTATATAATGCCTGCGTCACCAGCACACTCCTATATGGCAGCGAGACCTGGACGACCTATGCTAAGCAAGAAAGAAGGCTCAATACCTTCCATTTGCGGTGTCTACGCCGCATCCTCGGCATCTCGTGGAAAGATAAAGTGACAAATGTCGAGGTGTTGTCACGTGCTGGCCTTCAAAGTATGTATACGCTGGTTAGACAGCGCAGACTTCGATGGCTTGGCCATGTTCGCCGCATGGAAGATGGTCGCATCCCAAAAGATATCTTCTACGGACAATTAGCAGATGGCAAGAGAACAGTTGGGCGACCACAGCTGAGGTTCAAAGATGTGTGCAAGAGAGATATGAGGGCACTGGACATGGATCCAGCAACATGGGAGGATGAAGCTGCCGATCGCACTAAGTGGCGATGCTATTTACGGCACCACCTCAGATTGGGTGAAGAGAGGCTCACACAAGAAGCAGAGGTGAGGAGAAAACGTCGAAAGGAGCACCAGGAAAATAAGCAGCTGAGGGCTGCCACCTCAGGGGCGCATTCCCATAGTCAGTTATGACTGAAGGGGCTATTATTATTATTATTATTATTATTATAGTCCTCCATAGCGTAGATTTGGAAATATCAATGTCATTATTCTTTCTTAACCAAATGTTCAATTTCCTTAAAGTCACTGCCTCATTATTGTGAAACATATTGCAAATTTCTCCGCGGATCAATTCTCTGTCAAAATTATCCACCACTCTTGGCCTAATTTTCGTGTGTAAAACACTGGAATTAGACATTTCAGATGTCGCTATCCAGCGGTGCAATGATCGTTTGCTTATCCACAAGGCGTGAATAGTCCTCTTTTGTGGGTTTGAAATAGAATGATATAGTTTTCCTCGAGTGGCTTCATTGCAGAAATACTTAAAAATCCTATTTGTGATTTGCTGTAATGTCATAAAATGCACTCGCAGACTCATTTTTCCTTCTTAACCACACAATAATTTTTGTAGACATACCTCTGATTGACAATGTGTGCGTTGCACCGGATATAAACTGTTTTATGTTCAAGAAGTGCGATTTCACGCAATTTCACTCAAAAATCATGCCAATTGCTTGATAAACCAAAAATGTGTAAATGAGGTCGTATAATTTACTGTAGACATTTCAATATGTGTGCGTGTGATGTGTGTTGGCAAGTAGGATTTTATATTATATCGCAAAGAGACGAAAATTGAAACCAATGGCCGCATTTTAATGAAAAATTTAATTCATAGGGTCTATACCATTTCAAATTCACACACAAAATTTCACTTATATGCGTTATATATTCGCTGAGATATAGCATTTTGAAGTTGGGCAAAGCTAGTGAAACGTGCTATAACTAATGGCTTCGCTAATGAAATAGATTATCTCAAACATATCCGTTTGACTGACAAATCAAAGTAACTTCCCCCCCAACAGTCTTAGGAACCAGTTTGTATATATTGACGGCCCAAAACCCTTAGCAGAAGAGTCAAAGCCCAAGCCGAAGAGTCGCACGCCCGAATCCCTGGCAAAGAGATGAAGCCTAAGTTCCTAGCAGATTTGCTGACCGCCACTATATATTGGCAAGAACTGAATAGACTCCAGTAATAGTTGAACAATGGCTAACCCGACCCCTAGCCCTATGACAACATAATACTTCAGGTTGGTAAAGGTTTCGACTTAGCATTAAGACTTATGCATGTTAGACAGGAGAAATAGATGTACCTAAGCTCATCAAAATGAACAACTTGAATTTTATGAGATGACTTCGTATGTGGAAATGAATGCTACTGAACTGAGAATGGGATCATCTTATAATTTACCGTTATACAACTGAATGAAACCAAAATAAAACTTCATATAAAATGTCGGACTTTGCTTCAAATGCTGATGGAAATTGTTGAGTTTGACTTGCTTATTGTTTAGGAATTCTAGGAACAATGGAAAGTACTGCCATTATTATTACATGTGATACTTCCAACTTCAAAATCTAAAATCGAACCGGGAACCCGTACCATTGATCAAGTTAAATAATATCTCTGGAGGAGCATCCACTAAACTCAAACTTGATACAGCGAACTCAAACTTGATACAGTGAACTCAAACTTGAATATATTTATACAGTGAACTTGAACTTGACATTTATAGGTTCCGTAACTTGAAAGATAGAATACCGTCGGAATGCTTCCTATACTGTCCTTTATTCTTTCCCCGGAGAATAGCTCCTAATTAACTGGTCACAATTAATACATTGGCACAATACCAGCTTGGGAGCCGCGGTAGCATAGTGGTTAGTGCACTGGCTTCCTAGCGCAGTGGTCTATGGTTCGATCCCCAGATGAGGCGGGAATTTTTTAGGCCACAAACGGCTCCTGGGTCGACCCAGCCCCAAATGGGTACCAGAGCAACTCTGGGAAGGTTAAGGCGGCCGGCGTGATGCCGACCACATCACCCCTCGTGTGCCGACGGTCAAGATAATATGGGCCTAACACCATATTCCCAATATGCCTCAATGGGCGTGTAACGGGTTCCTTTACCTTTTTTTTTTTTTACAATACCAGCTTCTTAGTTGGTGTGTCAATGTAACACGCATTCTCACTATAACAAATACATCTATCAAACTGTTCTGACCTACTTTAATATTTTTTCCGACGGAATATTCATTTATATAAGAAAATGTTAAAATAAATAAAATAGAACCCCAAATCAGTTTTACCCCAAAATACTATCTATGTGAATACGGGCACAGATGTACTACTGAGCTGGCAAGAGAGGCTGAAGAAAATGCAACCAACGGAAATATGATGGACCTCTACAACAGTACAAAGCTAACAGGGATCTCCATTGAAGCAAATAAGTAACATTATCATTAACAACAATGGAAAACTGATTAGCAATTTAAAAGTGTAAATAAAAAGATGGACAGAACGTTGCGAGGAATTTCTCAATAGACAAACTCCGCAAGATAATACAGACATTGAGGAAACTTGCTGATAACATTACGAGGCAGCTCATTTTCTGGAATCCTCAGGGTAAGAGGTAGACAGAGAAACACGAGGAGAAGGGAATTTAGACAGACTTGAAAGTGATAAAGGAGACATGTATAGACCTTCTGCGGATGGCGCAAGCTTTGAAAGCTTTCTATGAACTTGTTACTGAAGCCTAATGCCCCGTAGGGAGTTTAAAGGTAATAAATACTCCCCTCCCCCAGCCTCCCCCCCCCCCTCTCTCTTGGAAACCTCGGGCTGAATTACCTTGACAAAGTGTCGTGGTTGAGTTAGAGTGTAGAGTATTTGTCGAGTTGGACAATAGTAGTGAAACCGACAAGGGATAGTGGACTGACAGAGTTATAGATTACACACACAGAAAGGTGTAAATAGGAGATGGACTTGAGACAACCTGGAAGATTTACCAAAATGATCTCTCTCTCTCCAAGCCTCAACTCACTTATGTCTGTCTAAGCACCTCCTGCTCTCTCTCTCTTTTCTCTTATCATACATAGAGATTATAGTAAAGAGCTAAAAATACAAATATGGATGGAAAGGTCGTGAACAGCGCATTAATAAATGTGTAAAATTTATTAAAGAAGAAAAGCATGAAAATAATGCATATCATCACAACAACATAAAATTACCTCAATAATCAAATATTCATCAATAATCATATACACCAACAACCACACACACAGATCACCATTCATAAAACCTGTAGAACACAAAGAGATAAATAATCGAGTGACAGTCCTTCGGTTTTCGGGGACCAGCTGAAGTAACTCCAGTAAGTGGTGTTTTCGTATATATCCTCCATCGGTGATGGAATTAACCTGAATAACATCCCTGTATAGGCGCTATCGTTGGTGACCCCCCTACTGGCGCGAGTTGGGCTGGGGAACGCTGTTTATCTCCTGCTGACCAACTGATTGAACTGGGCGACAGCCTGTCTGCTTTTCGGGGACCAAATGTACTAGCTCCAGGAAGTGAATTACTTGTAGATCCTTCGTGAGGGACTAGCCTACAAAACTTTCTTTGTTGGTGCTAAACGTTGGTGACTCCCCTTATAGCGTGAGTGGGGGCTGGAACTCTGTCCATAGATGGCTGCTCATACGTGCGAGGTTTTAAGTATCCAGGAAATACACCAGAAGAAGTCACTTGAGGACACAGAGACCCAGGCGCGCTTATCCGGCGCAAGGCTCCGCTTGGCTGTAAATCCTGTTTAAACTGGTTTGGCTGTGGTTTGCTGAGTGCCCCGTTTAGACACAAAAAAGGCGGGTGATATGGAATTCTGCTATAGGCATGCTGAGCGGGTTTGATATTCTGGAAGCCGCAATGCTCTGGCTGGTAATCCAATAGGCGAGTAGAGAACTACTACTGCGTTTGGCGATTCCAGATTTAGCGTTGGCTCCGTTGCACTGCGTGAGCTTAACTTGGCGTTGACAAAAGGGGTTTTGATTCAGGAACGGGGTGTGACGATTCGTGACGCTAGCGGTATTCAGAACCCTCTAGATCGAAGAGAATATTTCGTTCTTCGCCTGACTGGAATCTGCTCTCGCGAGTCGGTCTCCCTGAAACTGAGACCCAAAAGAGACACCTTTTAACTTCAAGCAACGCTAAAATCACACTAACTTTATACAGAAAGTTTCGCTCCACTATGGGATTAGATTTATTGTAGTTATTGCTATGATAGTTTAGGGCTGTCTTTAACCATGTCTCCTGTTCCTTAAAAATATCAATTATCAACACGCGCCCGCATAGGCTTAATATCTTTTGCACACCCATGTAACTGTCATTAAATATTCTGACAGCAAAATCTACTCCTCTTCTCCCAATCTCAACATACAGGAAACCTAACCTGTAGTTACAGTTAAATGAATATGCTTATTCATCTTACAACATTAAATGAATTTACATAAACAGATTACAGCATTTGACATTACACAAATAAATCGTATGTCCCCTTTGGGAAATATATTAGCATTTTCACAAAATGAGTACAAAGAAAATGCAATGTTCTTGCTATAATAATACAGTTGTGGCTAGATCATAAGATATTATTATATCTATGCCTGGTGACTGCTTTCCGTGAAAGTTATAGACTAGTGCCTAGCCACACAAGTAAGCATAAAATGATCCTCCCTTGCCACTAGAAATATCTATCAAAAAGGAATAAGTGACTATCTCCTATAATCCAGAGTTATTACCGGCATCTCACTATTCAGTTTTAAAGTGAACAATCCACACCTGACATTATCTTACAGAAATGACAGTTAATTTTGCTGACTCTTAACCCAATGGTAAGCATTCGTGGACTGATTCTACGCCTAATATCTGTTATTGTAAGTTTAACATTTAACCCATGATAAACCGTAACAGTTTAAGCACCACTTAATAGGCCGTAGACAGCGCTACCTTATCACTGAATAAATTACTAGGAGAAGTCCTACGAAATAAATTCACTTTCCTAACAGATATATAAAAGCTAACATGAATCTAATATAATAATTATAAGATATGTCAACTCACCCCGAAAAATGACTAGAACATAGGCAAACACATTCTAGTATTGTGTTAAAGTTTGCCTTATCTCATGATGGTCATCTACGGGCCAGGAATATACGAATGTCTTTGTCTATTAAAACCAGTCTACTCTTATAGATCACAAGGGACGCTCCCCCCGAACACCTGGCGTGCGTATTTCTACAGAAGTTCGGCGAAAGGCGTAATCTAGAGTAAGACAAAAGAAATCGTGCGAAAGTTCCCCAGGTAGAGAAATGCATAACATTATGCTCTATCTTGTCTAAGGGGCGAAAACCCAAAGACTTACCGCGGGTTGTTATCTTCCCCTGAAACAGATCACACTCGTTACCCAGGCCTCAAAGGGTACCAGCCGCTCGTCATCAAACGTTTTAAAGCGACCAGAGAAATTCCCCTGTTGGGACCACAGAGGGTACCTGCCGCTAACGAACCGTTTCTTTCACAGAAACCGTCTTGGCTCGTTCTAACACTTAAAGCGGACCCGAGAAATGTTTCCTTGGTCGAACAGGTGCGTTTAGATAACATTACGTCTAGCGTTAGCTGACCGCAGCTGGCCAGCGTAAACAACCTCGGGTGGGGTTGAGAAGGTGAAAAAATGCAGGTAGAATATGAAAGAAACGAAAATACAAAATGTCTCGGAAAACAGAACATTTAAAGGAGTAATCAAATTATGGACAAGATGGTAAAATAAATTATCTTTCACGTGACACAAAGCAAGAAACATCAGAAACGAAAGTCGACACATAAAATAAACATTAGCTTTCAAAGTTCACACATTAATAAACATTAGTTGTAAAGTTGACACATTAATAACCATCAGATTAAAAATGTAAATAAGAAATGCAGAAACACGCTAGAAAAAAACGGTATTCTTGATAATTAAAAGCATTCACTTTGCAATAAATCTGCGACAATGGAAGTAGAAAACAGAATTCTTCATTGTTACATAGACCCGATCCTATCCGAATCAAGCAAACAATGTGCTCTCAAATAGCAAGACAAATAAATGACTGAAGATCACGAACATGTAATTTTACGGAAGCAAGATCAAAGATCAAGCTAAGAAGACAATGACGATGTCCAGAAAGAGGCCAATATGCATACGAAACTAATTACAAGAATTAAGGACACACTTTTTTACATTTTCAGTGGATATGTTACGAGACATATGGTGGGAAACAGAAACACAAATGGCACGACAGACTGATAACGCTAAAGAAAAAAGATGAAAGCTAAGCTTTGAAGGCATACAACAAAGGAAGTGTTTAATGGATCTAGGGCCCTGAAGTCATATTCTGAGACATGATCGTCAACGTCACTCTAGACGAAACATGAAGATAAAAAAATATCTGATTGTTAAAAATCTGATTGTTAAATATCTGATTGTTAAATATCTGATTTATTATTAATACCCAATTTCGGGCAATTCTTGCGTCTAAAGCCGTGTAAAACCACTCTTTGTATTTCAAAATCGGGCCATCGTAGTATGGCTACGAGTTTATTGTACTGCTGTGAACTGCCTCTTTGTTACTTTCACAATTTCCTCCACGGCTGGCGGAGTTGTGGGTTTTAAAGTTGCTATCAAATTGAAATGGGTTCATTTTCGATACAAGACAACAGGAGGCTGAGACACTTGGGAGTCATGACCCAAGTGGGCCCGTCCCCCTTAGAGTGTAAAGGAGTATACAGGGCCGAAACACTTGTTCGACGGGGGGATCACTTCTGATGATCAGATTGCCTCCTGTTGAATCGTTCTGTATAGAGTTTCCTATCATTGTCACTACTTTAATTCAACATGCAGATATCTACGGCCACTTTACTCCCCTCCTTCCACCCCTTCAGAACATAAATTAGGTTAGTGCGACAACTAACTTGTCAATATTTAATTAAGCAATTACGTTACATATGAAATGCTCTGTCAGTTTACATACATTACACTTCATAATGTCGCTCCACAAATCGGCCAAGAACGAACCTACACAAATGCAGACACGCACGTTTAGCCTGTTCCAGAAATGGATATATAACACAACTGAGTCATTCCCTTCCCCCCTTCCTACATTTGTCTCTGTCTCTCTATCTCTCTTGCTCTCTCTCACACACACAGTCTCCGTGTGTGCCTATATATACTTACGACTATTTCTACAAATGATTACATAACTGGTTAACGACGATGCAACACGGAGATTGTAATATCTCAGTAAATTGTGCAGTGGAAAAATAAAATTCTAACGACGTAAGTCTAAAGTGAGTTTGTGCCCTTATTATTTTTATACAACAACACGTGAATGAAGTCCATAAATTGTTAAGGATATAAACAATTTTACATATCCATTGTGACAGTTTTACATTATTTATCGTTTGATAATTATTAGTGTACAGCAAGCGAGACCTGTTATCACTGCAGCCACTTCTTACTTCAAAGGTAAGGCCAAATGATAATTCATTTTTCTGTTCAGTTAATATATACCAAACTGCAGATATTCAACTAATATGAAACTGTATAAGTAGTATACAATGTTCTTTACGGGCTGCATTCAGAAGGATGCGCGTGACTTTTATATAAGGAAATACTCCGGATCGATTCAGGAGGATGCGCGCCAGGAGGATGCGCGTGACTTTTTATATAGCGATATATATTAGCAGGGGTGACTTCCTCTGACGATCAGACGCTTGACTTGGTATATAGCAATAAATTTGTTCGATAACGGCGGGCGTGTTGTTTATACAAAATACTTAGACAATATATATATATAAAATATAGAAAAATCGATAATGACGGAAAATATAAAAAATCGATAATGGTGGGTTAGTAGGTTACTAAATCTAGAGGTGGGAGTGAAGTGTTAGAGACGTCACTATACTAGAACAAGCATCGAGAGGTGGAAGTGACGTGTTAGAGACTATACCAGGTCTAGCATCAAGAGGTGGGAGTGAAGTGTTAGAGACTTTATGAGGGCCAGCAGCGAGAGGTGGGAGGGAAGTGTTAGAGACCTGACTATACTAGGATCAGCATCGAGAGGTGGGAGTGAATTGTTAGAGACCTCCCTTTACTAGGACCAGCATCGAGAGGTGGGAGTGAAGTGTTAGAGACATGACTAGGTCCAGCAGCGAGAGGTGGGAGGGCAGTGTTAGAGACATGACTATACTAGGACCAGCAGCGAGAGGTGGGAGTGAAGTGTTAGAGACTTGGCTATAACAGATTCAGCAGCTAGAGGTTGGAGTGAAGTATTAGAGACCTGAATATACCAGGGACAGCATCGAGAGGCGGGAGTGAAGTGTCAGAAACGTCACTATACCAGGTCCCGCAGCGAGAGGTGGGAGGGCAGTGTTAGAGACTTTACTAGGACCAGCATCGAGAGGTGGGGGTGAAGTGTTAAAGACTACACTAGAAACATCAGCGAGAGGTGGGAGTGAAGTGTTAGAGACGTCACTATACCAGGTCCAGCATCGAGAGGTGGGAGTGAAGTGTTAGAGACTTGGTTATAACAGGTTCACCAGCTAGAGGTGGGAGTGAAGTGCTAGAGACATGACTATAACATTTTTTTAAATACATCTAGGAGCAACATACAATAGGCTCACAACGCATGAATAATGCGCAGATGAAAAGTATTAAGAATAAATATAACGCCAAATGTGAGGCTAAGTCGACATATAGAGCGACTGGTGAGAATATATCTCATAATCTCAGAGAAAGCGTTTCTCTAAGTATAAATGTTTCCAGAGAGGTGTCACCAACTTATACTACAATACTGGCAATGACACAATGCATACAATAATTTCAATCACAATTTCATATTAAGTATATTAAGTTCATTATTAACAAAGAAGAAAAATCATCAAAGAACAGCGGTGAATATACATCAATGAACCCCTAAGTAATGATACAATCACTATATTACAAATTACAAATGTGTACCTAACTTGATATAGAAAGGAACTATTATAGATTTAGACGTATTAGGAAGTCCAAGACATAAAAGTTAGGTGGAATCATGTGGGCATCTAGACAAAATGTCTGCCATCACATTATCTGATCCACGGATAGCTCGCACCGAGAAATGAAAAGGTTGAAGAGCAATTGCATATCGAGTAGACCTCGAGCTCTTCAAATTCTTACTCTGTATAGCCGTAAGAGCTTTCTGGTCGGTTTCTACTATGAAATGTGCGCCTAGAAGGAATCTTTGTAGTTTGAGAATTGACCAGACCATAGCCAACAGTTCACGGTCTAAAACCGAGTAATTCCTTTCTGCCGCATTAAGTTTTCTGGAGATATACATTACAGGATGCAGAGTTCCAGAGTACTCTTGCATTAGTGCCGCTCCAATCCCAGTGGATGAAGCGTCACTACGAAGAAAAAATGTCTTATCTTTAGTAGGTAGCACTAAAATAGGTGGTGTTGAAAACATAGTTGTGATTTTATCTAGCGAGGATTGGCATTCCTGAGACCAGTGAACCATATTAGGAGACCTTTTCTTTAGTAGTGTAGAAAGAGGTGCCATGATAGAGGATAGATTCGGAATGAATCGTCCATAAAATTGTATAAGACCTAAGAGACTTCGCACTTGCTTTTTAGTCTTAGGAATAGAGATGTTAAGTATCTTAGTGATATTATGGTCCTCTGTCTTTAGGAAACCATGAACGACTCGATGGCCTAGGAAAGAAATTTCGCTAAAACCAATGCAGGCTTTAGGGGGTTTCGCTGTCAGGTTATGATCGCATAAAGTAGACAGTAATTCAACTAACCCCGAATAGTGATCTTCCCAAGTATCGCTGAAAAGACAGATGTCGTCTAGGTACGCAATGACATCTGACCGATAAGATAGGATTCGACGCATCATGCGTACGAATGCAGCTGGGGCGTTCATAAGGCCGAAAGGCATGAAATTCCATTGGAAAAGGCCCCTAGGTGTAGAAAAAGCCGTAAGAGGTTTGGCGCGTTCAGATAAAGGAACTTGCCAATATCCTTTAGACAAGTCAAGTTTAGTGAAAAAATGAGATTTAGAAAGCTTAGTAAGTAGCTCTTCTAGTAAAGGCATAGGTTCAGCGTCAAACTTCGTAACTTGATTCAATTTGCGATAGTCAACGCAAAGACGTATGTTATTGTCTTTGTTCCGAACAATAACCATCGGCGAAGAATATGAAGAAGTGGATGGTTCAATTATTTTTAAATCTATCATCTCATCCAACTCCTTCTCAACCTGTGCTTGAAAATGTATAGGGATAGGATAATGTCTGACCC
The DNA here is from genome assembly GCA_024509875.1 of Oreohelix idahoensis. Lineage (NCBI taxonomy): Eukaryota > Metazoa > Mollusca > Gastropoda > Stylommatophora > Oreohelicidae > Oreohelix > Oreohelix idahoensis. The sequence goes on from JAMPIV010010658.1 coordinate 70,617, forward strand.
TAATAGGAGTATGGTCAGTTAGAACAATGTCATGTTCAATGACATGAGTTTGTCCAGGGATGTCAGTAAGGACATCCTGAAATGTTTGTAACATAGCCGAAACTTGTCGCTGTTCTCCTAGAGATAAATCAGGAGAGACAGTAACATTTTTCCATGATTCACTAGAATGAAGTGGAATCATCGGAAGAGGAAGATTTACATCTGAAAAACTTGTTTCTTCATCCTGTATTACGGACAGTGATGAGTAATGACCATGTTAGACTGGAGAATCGTCCATTGCCTGGAAAATAGGCTGTAAATAATCCGGACGTTCATGGAATTCCGTAAGCATGTTGATGTGGAAGGTTTTATGCTTCCCGTCAATATCGACAATATAGTCAACATCTAAAATTTTCGATATTATATCGTACGGACCTTTCCAAGAAATAAGAAGTCTGTTTTCCCTACAAGGTAGCAAAACAAATGCTTTGTCACCAGGACAAAGTTGTCGTAAGGTTCTTTTCTTATTGGCAAATTGCCTTGCTTTCTGTTTAGCAAATTCAGAAGAAGAAGTTGCTAATTTGCATGCTTCGATAATCTTTTGTCTAAGCGCGATGACATATTCGTAAGAGGATTTTGTGTCATCATTAATATTATCAGCGGTTATGAGATCATGAAGCAAAGACATAGGGCCTCAGTTATCTTCCCTAATAAGTTTTTGAGTGTTCTATTTAGGCGTTCGACCATCCCATTAGACATTGGGTGATAGATACTGCTCAAAGATCTTTCTATCTGCAGAGTAGACATTACTTGAGACATGGTATCCGATATTAGTTGGGTGCGGTGGTCTGATAATATTTCTCCGGGAATCCCAGACGAGAAAATGTAAGCCAAAGAGCATCTGCAATGTCAGCAGTAGTAATGCTCTTCAGAGGAATAGCCTCTGGCCAACGTGTGCACATATCAACAAACGTCAGGATAAACTGATGTCCTCTGGCAGACTTGATCTTAAACGGACCAATAATGTCTATTGCCATTTTCTGAAACGGCCGAATAGGAATGTCTGCAGCCTGAATAGGCGCAGCATGGCGTGGACCTTTAGATTTGACTTCTTGACATACTTTACAAGATTGACAATAAATCCGTATGTCCTTGTTTACTAATGGCCAAAAGAAAACCGCAAGAACTCTTGACTTCGAACGGGAAAAACCCATATGTCCAGCACACTGAGAGTCGTGAGCGTGCTGCAAAATTTTAACTCTCAAATTCTTGGGCACAAGAATCTGAGAATGACTTGACTTAGTGGAGTCTTGAACCATACGTACAAGTACGCCATTCTTCATTGTAATCCAAGATTTACGATTTGTATCCTTATTTGGATCACCTTTTGTTGCAAGAGTGAAGAATTTCTTTAGAGTGGGATCATCTTCTTGCTGTTTTATAAATGAGTCACGAGAAATTACCAAGGGATCATCTTGGTTATGCACTTCATTATCTTCAGTAGATGAAGTTTGAGGCATATGAAGAGCTTGAGCTCTAGTGACTACAGCATTAGCAGTTTGCATATTTTGTTTTTACCCTTTGAAACGGAAAAGATCAGCGATATGGGACTCTTGCTGTGCAGAGTTTGCCTGATAATGTGATTTATGATTTTTGTATTGTGATCTACCTCAATTATTATTGCCTCTGTAATCATTATTGTTTCCTCTATTGTAACCCCTATTTGGGTTTGAGTCATAGTTCTCATGGTTACCATTATCATGTTCATTATAATGAGTATCTCTGTAATTATGATCTTGTTGTCTCCATGACGGATAACTTGGATAGTTTCTATAATGACTTCCTCTGCGGAAATTCCTATAATTGTGATAACCCCTGAATCGAGGGCTGTCGGCTCGTCTCCAGTTTTTCGAAGAAGAACCCTGAAATGATTGGTTACCTTGGTTTTGATAACTATTATGGTTACCCTTTTTATCATACCTGTTTTGTGGTACCTGAAATTTGTGTGAATAATTAGGATTGTATGGTGTTGCTGAAGCAACTGGCATACTCTCCTTAATCTTAATGTTGCCAAAAGTCACGTCAGGATGTGCAGTGACATATTGGGAACAATATTCTTCCATTTGTTTTAGTGTTTTGGGTTTACGCTCATGTATAAATTCAAGGAATGGTTTATTTACACATGACATAATCTTATCTCTGAGCAACAAATCCATAAGTTCTTCATATGTTTTTTCTGTTTTGGATAGCTCAATCCATCGTGTAAATGTAAGACGTGCCTTTGCAATGAATTCTGAGAATTCTACTCCTGGCTCAGGCACCATCGTCTTAAACAAAAGACGATAGCCTTCTTCTGTCAATTGATATTTGTTTATCAAAACTGCTCTAATAACATCATAATTATCTTTATCAGCCTCTTCTACCAGACTTAAACTAGTCAGAGAATCACCTCTCAAATTCTCTGATAACTGAATTGCATATTGTGGTCTATCCACATTATGAGTACGAGTGGAACGTTCAAATCTATCCAGCCAGAATGTAATATCGTCACTGGAAATATTGAACGGTGGCAGCTTAACCTTAAAAGTAGAAGGTTTACCATCATTACCAGATGACTGATTGACACTACCCATATTTGTCAATTTCAATTTTTCTATCTCATAAGCTAAAAGTTTCTCTTGATGTTCCACCTTTGCTTTTTCTTTTCTTTCTTCAGCCTCCATTTCTAGTCTCTTTTGTTCAGCTTCTCTGTCTAATCTCTTTTGTTCAGCTTCTCTGTCTAACCTCTTTTGTTCAGCCTCAGCTTCTCTGTCTAATCTCTTTTGTTCAGCCTCAGCTTCTCTATTTTGTTTTTCCATTTCCATTTGGAATCTCTTTTCGTCCACCTGCATCTGCAATAAGTAGGACTTCTCGATTCGACTGCACTGTCCTTGTTGCCAAAAAGTTAAATATATATTTGAAAATTTGATGTGTACTTGACCTTCTCCAAAGACTGCAACATTTCGGGCAATGCCTGGTAGTTTGCAAATATAGCCAGCTTGCTATATCTCGTAGTAGATGGTGATGAGGGTACTTCACGGCTTGAATGTTGATGTCTGTTGAATGTCGAATGGGTAAGGGACCCCGAATGTACTGGTGCCAGACCAAATCCCCATACTGGCCACCAAAGATGATAAGGTGTTGTTTTACTTCTGTGTTGTTGTAATACAGTTCACCATATCTTCGGACACCCGAATCAAGGTAGACACCGACAGATGGTGAAGGTGATGAAGAGGTAGGATGTCTTTGGTCCGGTTTGCGTGGGTGGTGTGTTGACATTAGGTGTGCAGAACGTAGATGGATGTCCACACCGGACCACAGTACAAGTTACAGCAATGTCACACAGACTTACGATGATGAGTCAATAAAGGAACAGCTAGTAACGTTTTCCCCCATTTATTATAGTCACAGCAACAAGACGTAGACAAATCCATGTAAGCATGACACAGGAACATGGCGGATATGAAGACAGTTCACTACAGTTGCATGTACATAAGTTCCAATAAATATATGATTATCAAAGTGTTGCAGACTCCAATTTATCTCTCAATCCACAACTAGCAGAAAAAACCCCGCATTACAGAACGGGTAAATAACTGTATAAATATCCAACAGTTTCATTCTGACTCTTCTGACCCCAAACATGGCGGGCGACGAAAATAGCATAGTCCATCCCTCTAATCGGACGTATCGAAGATAGGCTGTCCTTTCGAAGATAGTCTTACATAACTCCCTCGTACATCAGGCGAGTTTTCATTTTCAAAGTTATAATAGCAAAAACTGGTAACTCATCTGGTCTTCCACTCCAGATAGTTATATATTAGGCCTCTATAAAACAGTAAACACTGGGGATTCCTCATCTGCAGACATAAGCGTCTAAGTTCAAAGATATACCGCTAATTATGCGGGTTTTAGAATAATATCTATTCTCCTGGGTTTTCTGTGTGTAAATCTAAACCTAACGGTCTTAGATGGCTCCAACGAGCATAACAAGTAGAATACTCTGCCTTCCAACCATTCGTGAGCTCTCGTCACCGGTTGACTCAAAATATGATCCTTACAAAGGAAGTGTGAAAGTTTTCGTTTTTTTACCTTGCTTCGAATTCCTAACACAACTTAGAAGCAACTGTCGTCTTCCTGACGAACAGAAATAACACAGGGGACTTTAAATAACAGTGGAAGAGTTTCCATCCCCAGAGGCAATGCAGAGACGTAACCAGACATTTCGTCTGACGAACCCAGTTCAACAAAACGGCCTACCGCACAGGAAATCTTCTTCAAGCTCTCTCTAGTTCGGGCATGCGCTGTTCGCATCACCTCTGACCTAAGCAGTCAGCTGGTATAACCTTTTAGAGGAGTAACTACATATTTACTTTCCCTCAAAGCAAAAAATGAGTATTCGCCCTTAGATTAGGGTTCTAACGAAAAATACATTAAACCCAAAATCTTATTCAAAATATTTTCAAACATAACAAGTATACAGACCGACTACATTACCAGTTATGAAAACTGCACGTAACAACCAGGTCTAGCATCTAGAGGTGGGAGGGCAGTGTTAGAGACTTGCCTATACTAGGTCTACCAACTAGAGGTGGGAGTGAAGTGTTAGAGACATGACTAGGACCAGTAGCGAGAGGTGAGAGGGCAGTGTTAGAGACTTGACTAGGTCCAGCAGCTAGAGGTGGGAGTGAAGTGTAAGAGACTTGCTTATACCAGGGACAGCATCGAGAGGTGGGAGGGAAGTGTTTGAGACATGACTATACTAGGACTAGCAGAGAGATGTGGGAGTGAAGTGTTAGAACCTGTACTAGGACCAGCAGGAAGAGGTGGGAGTGAAAGCGACGTGTCACTATACTAGGTCTAACATCTATAGGTGGGAGTGACGTGTTAGAGACATGACTGTACTAGGACCAGCATCGAGAGGTGGGAGTGAAGTGTTAGAGACATGACTAGGTCCAGCAGCGAGAGGTGGGAGGGCAGTGTTAGAGACTTTGCTAGGATCAGCATCGAGAGGTTACCAGGACCAGCAGCGAGAGGTGGGAGTGAAGTGTTGGAGACTTGACTATAGCAGATCCAGCATCTAGACGTGGGAGTGAAGTGTTAGAAACTTGCCTATACCAGGGACAGCATCGAGAGATGAGAGGGAAGTGTTTGAGACATGACTATACTAGGACCAGCAGCGAGAGGTGGGAGTGAAGTGTTAGAGAAGTGACTATATTAGGTCTAGCAGGAAGAGGTGGGAGTGAAGTGATAGAGACTTGACTATACTAGGTCTAACATCTAGAGTTGGGAGTGACGTGTTAGAGACATGACTATACTAGGACCAGCATCGAGAGGTGGGAGCGAAGTGTTAGAGACTTGGCTATACCATTTTTGTGTAGGTATCTTAATTGTTGTGTATTGTTGTATTGTTCTGGTAGTCTGTTGGTGTGTTTCTTTATACAATATTTATATTTGTACATATATTTTACAAACATTTATTTATACACCATAGATAACAAAGGTTTATAAATAGAAGTATATATTTAACGTTCTCTTTTAAAAGAATACTTGAGCTAAAGAGGGAAATAGAAAAATCGATAATGGTGCGTAGGTTACTAAGGGGATTTTTGAAGCGAGAGGGTATTGACTTTTTGGCTGGCGGGGGGTGCAGACGTCTGGGCGTTGGTCTCCCAAGTGTCTATTTATATGAAGGAAAACTAGTTTAATCTGGTTTTTGAAACGCGTCCAGACATATCTGAAACATGTCCAGACATGTTGCCCGCTAACAGAGGGTTGATTAGTCAAAAAACTAATCGATAGTTGACGCGTTGTCGATGTGAAAAAAATGTTTTTGTGTGTGCTGGTATTGTAAGTGGAGAGGATACAAATGTAACCAACGCGAGGCAACGTATAAACACAGACGTGTAATAAGTGTTTATATATAAATTTTTATTATATTATTATTATGAAACGGGGACATTGGCGGTGTGTACCCGGCTTTCGATGTAAAAATAGGACAGAGAATGTCCGTTGTTGGCGAGTACAGATAAAAGACTATTTTATTGTGATGTTTACTGAGACCATTAGTACATTTTTTCCGCCCCGCGTTTGTTGTGTAATGAGATTCTCAAAAAAAGTGTGTTTGTCTGGTGGTTTGTGTGCAGGTATTGGTGTGAATTACAACTAATTGGTGTTAGCTTTTTTTGGTTTGATAGTCCTTTTCACAGTGTAAAATCCCTATTGGTTATCTGTAGTGTTTTAAATAGTTTTGTTAAGCCATTATTTCTATAATATTTAGGGCCAGCTCGACGCTGTATAAACGCTAGATGTCTATTTATCAGATCACCGAAGGCGTATGCGCATTCGCGCATAACTTCACACGTCAAAAAAAAAACTTTATAGGAGCGATTATATGTTGATTTTTCACTGTCGCTGTTAAAGAGGTCACACCACAGACTTGTGTAGATTGATCAATTATTGTGGAGGTAGTGTACTCTTAAGCAATAACAGGAGATTTTTGTGTATTTCGTGAAAGTTTAGGTATAGGTACACTATTCAAAATTGAGTTCATCAGAACGTTGTTATCTATGTGGATGTGTTGTAGTCTTGTTACAAACAACATCAAGCTGATTTAGACGTAGTTTTAATATTTTTTATTGGAAGAAGTTGTGCTTTTACCCTCTTACATGAACATAACAACCGGGTTGTTCCAAAACCTTCACGCAACTATGTTGCTGCTTGACTTGAGAAGAAGGAATTTTTATAAGCACTCATTAAGTGAATTCCCTTTTTCCTACCCGCTATAGAATAAATAGAAAAATATAAAAAACAAAAGTAATCCATGTTATAGAAGAAGATGACTAACGATCGGGGTGTGGTGGTGTTGCTGTTGGTTTTTGTGTTGTGTTGTGTGCAGCTAGTGATGAGAATATAGAGTGGTGAGAGGTGCCGTTTTGTAATTATCGGAGGTAACTATTCTTGTGATGTAAAAATATGACAGGGAATTGCCGATGTTGGGTGAAAGTAATTACATATTGAGACTGGCTCTGGTCGACGTGGTAGTTTTTTTATTATTTATATTATATCATGAGTAATAAGTCTACTCACTCCAATGTACATCTAGTGATATGAAAGTGGCCCCCGCACACAGCCGTATTCTCCAACATAACAAAATACTGTCAAAGGCCAGGCTGGACAAGGCCAAATAGACAGTTTTATTGAACACAACCGTAGAGATATATCCCATATGCAAACTAGATTATGGCGGCAACTAGACAATCCCTTAGTGTTGCAGTCTGTAACTGAAACAATGTCGAGGCTATTTTCATCCATGTTTAATGCAGTTCAAAAACACACGTTCTTTTACCCTCACTAGAAAGAAACGCGATCGATGGTTTGCGCAAAACATCGCGCGTAAACCATGACTCGTTTATAAAATTCCGGTACCATAGATTGTGACATCAGGGCTAAATATAGCTATCTAGAAAAGCGTAATAAAAAAATCTAACAGGCAGAGTTTTGCGTATTGGTAGACGAAAAAAAACCTATCTGCAACGCGATTTACCTATGTAAGACTAACATTTTACCTTTGTAAGACTAACCCTGCTGCTTATTTCTGTTCACGTCACAAGTTCAAAACACAATCGATCAATAGTAGAAATTTATAAAAGAAACATTCCTTCGTTAATGTGTTCGAACCCCCGTTTCACTTTATTCACACGGGCGATATCTGGTGATAGGTTTTATATTGGCGTCCAAGCGGTTCAAACAGGAGGCGTCCACGGAAATGTAGTACATTAAATAATTATAACTAAGTATTTGTTCCAGTTATCAAACGGTTATCTCCTTTTTTTTTCCTACAAGTCTCAAACTTTAGAAAAAGCTTTTCTTCCAATCAGCAAAGATGGCCCCAAAATTTTCTCCCAGGCCTGCTCAAAGGTTCCAACCTGTAGGTAAATAGATCAGCTGTCAAATACTTCTTTAAATATTTCTTTAAATATTTCTTGCAGCTTTCCAAACTTTTCATTAATTTTTTTTTTTCATTAAATATTTTTTCCTGTTGTCAAAAATTTCTTCCACTTGGCAAATATTTCTTACCGTTGTCAAAATATTTCTTCAACTTGGCAAAAAAAATTTCTTACACTTATCAAAATATTTCTACCACTTGTTAAATATTTTTTTACTGTTGTCAAAATATTTCTTACTGTTGTCAAAATATTTCTGCCACTTGGCAAAACAAATTTCTTCCACTTATCAAAATATTTCTTCCTCTTGTCAAATATTTTCTTACCGTTGTCAAAATATTTCTTCCATTTGGCAAAAAAAATTTCTTCCACTTGTCAAAATATTTCTTCCACTTGGTAAATATTTCTTACCGTTGGGAAAATATTTCTTCCACTTGACAAAAATTCCTTCCACTTGTCAAAATATTTCTTAGACTTGTCAAATATTTCTTACCGGTGTCAAAATATTTATACGGATGCGAGTCATGGGCAATGACTACAACCCATAAAAGCCAGATCCAAACCTCAGAAATGAGGTATCTGAGGAAGGTGGTTGAAGTAACAAGAAGAGACCTGGTACGCAACCAGACGATACGTCAAGGCCTTAAATCCTACCCCCTGCAGACACAAGTAGAACAGTCCCAATTAAGATGGTTTGGCCATGTCTGCAGAATGGGGAGAAGATCGGATACCACGACAAGCATGGGAAACAAAGAGCCAAGGATCCAGACCCCAAGGACGACCCAGAGTCCGCTGGGAAGACAACATTAGACAATCTTTGAAGGATCGAGGACTGGAGTGGAACCAGGCCAGGAGGAAGACAGCCGATAGGATAGTCTGGCGCTCTCTCTTCCAAACCTCTACACCTCACGGTAGAAGAGGAACGACTAAGTAAGTAAGTCAAAATATTTCTTACCGGTGTCAAAATATTTCTTCCACTTGGCAAATATTTCTTCAAATATTTCTTACAGTTGCCAAATATTTATGCAAATGTTTTTGTTAGCTGTCAAATATTTCTTCAAACGGGTCTTCCAGTTGTGAAATATTTCTAACAGTTGTCAAATACTACTAACAGTTGTCAAATATTTCTTACAATATTTCTGCTAGTCGCCAAACATTTCTTCAAAGGCGACCATCTTTCATGCGGTCGATATGACCAAGACAGCGTAGGCTTCCCTTTCTCAGCCGGCTATACAGGCTTTGAAGGCCAGCACGTGACAACACCTCAACATTTGAAACTTTATCTTTCCACGAAAGGCCGAGGAGGTGGCACAGACTCGGTAGATGGCAGGTATTGAGCCTTCTTTCTTGCTTAGCATAGATTATCCAGGTCTCACTAACATATAGAAGTGTACTGGTGATGCAGGTGTTATATACCGCAGCTTTGGTCTTCGTTGTGAGTTTGGCGTCTCCCCAAACACGTGATGTAAGGCGGGTAAAGGTAGCTGCAGCTTTATTAATGAGGCTTTCAATTTCGATGCCCAGAGAGAGTTTATCATTGATGATATACACAAGGTATGTGTGAGCCCCGTGGTGTTAAGTCCGCCGAAGGGACGCTAACTGTGTTACCGCTAGTTATGAAACCAGATCGAGGGTCGGGGAAGACTTCGCGAGGAAACCATTGAGCGTAGACCACGTGAAATTCCGTTAGCATAGAGGGTCGAATGGCTTCGGTTAAGGTGGGTGACGTCCGCGCTAAATATAGACTATCGGAAACAAGTTTATGTTCTTTTGAGTTTGTATTATTATTTTATTATACATATGGTCTGCATATGGGATATATCTCTACGGTTGTGTTCAATAAAACTGTCTATTTGGCCTTGTCCAGCCTGGCCTTTGACAGTATTTTTTTATGTTGGAGAATACGGCTGTGTGCGGGGGTCACTTACATATCACTAGATGGACATTGGGGTGAGTAGACTTATTACTCATGATATAATATAAATAATAAAAAAACTACCACGTCGACCAGAGCCAGTCTCAATATGTAATTACATTCACCCAACAACGGAAATTCCCTGTCATATTTTTACATCACAAGAATAGTTACCACCGATAATTACAAAACGGCACCTCTCACCACTCTATATTCTCATCACTAGCTACACAGAACACAACACAAAAACCAACATCAACACCAACACACCCCGATCATTGGTCATCTTCTTCTATAACATGTATTACTTTTGTTTTTTATATTTTCCTATTTATTCTATAGCGTGTAGGAAAAAGGGAATTCACTTAATGAGTGCTTATAAAAATTCCTTCTTCTCAAGTAAAGCAGCAACATAGTTGCGTGAAGGTTTTGGAATAACCCGGTTGTTATGTTCATGTAAGAGGGTAAAAGCACAACTTCTTCCAATAAAAAATATTAAAGGTACGTCTAAATCAGCTTGATGTTGTTTGTAACAAGACTACAACATATCCACATAGATAACAACGTTCTGATGAGCTCACTTTTGAATAGTGTACCTATACCTACACTTTCACGAAATACACAAAAATCTCCTGTTATTGCTTAAAGAATACACTACATCCACAATAATTGATCAATCTACACAAGTCTGCAGTGTGACCTCTTTAACAGCGACAGTGAAAAATCAACATATAATCGCTCCTGTAAAGTTTTTTTTGACGTGTGAAGTTTTGCACGCATGCGCATACGCCCTCGGTGATCTGATAAATAGACATCTAGCGTTTATACAGCTGGCCCTAAATATTATAGAAATAATGTCTTAACAAAACTATTTAAAACACTACAGATAATCAATAGTGATTTCATACTGTAAAAAGGACTATTAAACCAAGAAAGCTAACACCAATTAGTTGTAATTCACACCAATACCTGCACACAAACCACCAGACAAACACACTTTTTTTGGAGGTTCTCATTACACAACAAACGCGGGGCGGAAAAAATGTACTAGTTGTCTCAATAAACATCACAATAAACTAGTCTTTTATCTGTACTTGATAAATCATGGACATTCCCTGTCCTATTTTTACATGAAAAGCCGGGTACACACCGCCAATATCTCCGTTTCATAATAATAATATAATAAAAATTTATATATAAACACTTATTACGCGTCTGTGTTTATACGTTGCCTCGCGTTGGTTACATTTGTATCCTCTCCACTTACAATACCAGCACACACAAAAACATTTTTTCACATCGACAACGCGTCAACTATCGATTAGTTTTTTTGACTAATCAACCCTCTGTTAGCGGGCAACATGTCTGGAAATGTTTCAGATATGTCTGGACGCGTTTCATAAACCAGATTAAACTAGTTTTCCTTCATATAAATAGACACTTGGGAGACCAACGCCCAGGTGTCGGCACCCCCCGCTAGCCAAAAAGTCAATACCCTCTCGCTTCAAAAATCCCCTTAGTAACCTACGCACCATTATCGATTTTTCTATTTCCCTCTTTAGCTCAAGTATTCTTTTAAAAGAGAACGTTAAATATATACTTCTATTTGTAAACCTTTGTTATCTATGGTGTATAAATAAATGTTTGTAAAATATATGTACAAATATAAATATTGTATAAACAAACACACCAACAGACTACCAGAACAATACAACAGTACACAACAATTAAGATACCTACACAAAAATGGTATAGCCAAGTCTCTAACACTTCGATCCCACCTCTCGATGCTGGTCCTAGTATAGTCATGTCTCTAACACGTCACTCCCACCTCTAGATGTTAGACCTAGTATAGTCAAGTCTCTATCACTTCATTCCAACCTCTTCCTGCTAGACCTAATATAGTCACGTCTCAAACACTTCCCTCCCACCTCTCGATGCTGTCCCTGGTATAGGCAAGTTTCTAACACTTCACTCCCACGTCTAGCTGCTGGACCTGGTATAGTCAAGTCTCTAACACTTCACTTCCACCTCTCGCTACTGGTCCTGGTAACCTCTCGATGCTGGTCCTAGTAAAGTCTCTAACACTGCCCTCCCACCTCTTGCTGCTGGACCTATTCATGTCTCTAACACTTCACTCCCACCTCTCGATGCTGTTCCTAGTATAGTCATGTCTCTAACACGTCACTCCCACCTCTAGATGTTAGATCTAGTATAGTGACACGTCTATTTCACTCCCACCACCTCCTGCTGGTCCTAGTATAGGTTCTGACACTTCACTCCCACCTCTCGCTGCTGGTCCTAGTATAGTCATGTCTCAAACACTTCCCTCCCACCTCTCGATGCTGTCCCTGGTATAGGCAAGTCTCTAACACTTCACTCCCACATCTAGCTGCTCGGCCCAGTCAAGTCTCTAACACTGTCCTCCCATCTCTCGTCGCTACTGGTCCTAGTCATGTCTCTAACACTTCACTCCCACCTCTAGTTGGTAGACCTAGTATAGGCAAGTCTCTAACACTGTCCTCCCACCTCTAGATGCTAGACCTGGTATAGTCAGGTCTCAAACACTTTACTCCCACCTCTAGCTGGTGGTCCTGTTATAGCCAAGTCTCTAACACTTCACTCCCACCTCTCGGTGCTGGACCTCGTAAAGTCTAACACTTCACTCCCACCTCTCGCTGCTGTTTCTAGTGTAGTCTCTAACACTTCACTCCCACCTCTCGATGCTGGTCCTAGTAAAGTCTCTAACACTGCCCTCGTACCTCTCGCTGCTGGACCTGGTATAGTAACGTCTCTAACACTTCACTCCCACCTCTCGATGTTGTCCCTGGTATAGTCAGGTCTCTAATACTTCACTCCAACCTCTAGCTGCTGAATCTGTTATAGCCAAGTCTCTAACACTTCACTCCCACCTCTAGCTGCTGGTCCTAGTATAGTCATGTCTTTAACACTACCCTCTAACCTCTCGCTGCTTGACCTAGTCATGTCTCTAACACTTCACTCCCACCTCTCGATGCTGGTCCTAGTATAGGCAAGTCTCTAATACTTCACTCCCACCTCTCGATGCTGATCCTAGTATAGTCAGGTCTCTAACACTTCCCTCCCACCTCTCGCTGCTATCTCTCGTAAAGTCTCTAACACTTCACTCCCACCTCTTGATGCTAGACCTGGTATAGTCTCTAACACGTCACTCCCACCTCTCGATGCTTGTTCTAGTATAGTGACGTCTCTAACACTTCACTCCCACCTCTAGATGCTAGACCTAGTAAAGTCAGGTCTCTAACACTTCACTCCCAAAACACACCAACACACTGCTGAGTCATACACACAAAAAACCCTAACCCACCTCGCCATCTACACCCCAACATACGTTGTCACCCCCGCCAGCTACAGCCATGCATCATCGCCCCGTCATGCATCATCGCAGCCGCCAGCATAAATCACCGCGCCCTCAAAAATCAGCACCACTTCTCTATAAAACTCAAACAAAGCGACTTTATCGATTTTTTATATTTTCCGTCATTATCGATTTTTTATATATATTGTATGTATATATGTATAAACAAACACACCAACACACATAACAAAACAATACCACAGCACACACAAATCCCCCCTAACCTTCAACCGCCAGCTACACTACAACATGCATCGTCACCCTCGCCAGCACAAAAAGACTCCACTCGCTTCAAAAAACCCCTTAGTAACCTACTAACCCACCATTATCGATTTTTTATATTTTCCGTCATTATCGATTTTTTATATTTTATATATATATATATATATTGTCTAAGTATTTTGTATAAACAACACGCCCGCCATTATCGAACAAATTTATTGCTATATAACAAGTCATGCATCTGATCGTCAGAGGAAGTCACCCCGGCTAATATATATCGCTATATAAAAAGTCACGCGCATCCTTCTGAATGCGGCCCGTAAAGAACATTGCATACTACTTGTATACACCTCAGTTTCTAAATTTTTGTGTGCCATGGAATTCTTTGATTGTACGATGAAAGCTAGGCTCCCCTTCTTGAAAAAAAAAAAATGTACGTAAAATCACAATAAAAAATTTCACATTTTAAATTTTAGATTATGTACACATAAGATGGTTTGGCCATGTCTGCAGAATGGGAGAAGATCGGCTGCCACGGCAGGTATGGGAGGCTAAGAGCCAGGGATCCAGACCTCCAGGACGACCCAGAGTAAGCTGGGATGACGACATTAGACAATCTTTGAAGGACAGAGGACTAGAAGGGAACCAAGCCGATAGGATAGTATGGCGCTCTCTCTTCCCAACCTCTTCACCTCACGGTAGAAGAGGAATAATTAAGTAAGTAAGTAAGGTTATGCACACTGACCCTCTAGAATAAATACAAGAAACCCCCAAGGGGTACATGTATCACAGGCTAAGAACCCCTGGTATACACAGACCATTGTGTGTTCGCATAACTGTAAGTACTCGTGAGTCATCAATAATGAATAACGTACCAGATTTAGCCACAATTTACAAAAAGCAGAACTTCAGTGCCGCACACTAGAATTTTGCAACGCGAGATAAAATAACATTGTTGTACAGTGATATTTGGAAATTAAAGATTTAAAATCATTGTTAAAAAAAAGTGTTAAGTTTAAACAGTTTCTTTTAATTTGGAATGATGAGAATTTGTCAGGTACGAAACTTTCCTGCATCCTGAAACAAGAGCACCGGCTTTTCATGGTATATGGAAACGGCGTGCATTGTACTGTGGTTTGAGTGAAAGTTATCTTGAATACACAATACAATCATCTACTTTATTCGAATTTCACATATTTTTTTCACAACTAACCCGTCAATTAATGATGAAACATTTTAATAATTTAGTTCAATAGAATCACCAAATACCTTTTCATGTTTTTTTAATATATATATTTTTTTAACATTCTGTTAAAACATAAGATAAAGAACAGTAAATAAATATACCATAAAATGATACTTACTTACTTAGTCGTTCCCCTTCTACCATGAGGTGTAGTATAAAATGATCATAGGCAGTAATTAAAGTGGACGAGTTTTCATTCCACGCATCAGTTTAAGTCAAGCGATACTAATCTTCCTGTCAATATGAGATGTCATCAGTTTCATGTCTTTTTTTTCTTTTGCAGCGGTAGCGCTGTAGTTAGTGAGCTTTCAAGCTCAGTGGTCCATGGTTCGATTCCCAGATAAGGTGAGATTGTTTAGACCGCAAACGGCTCCGAGGTCGACTCAGCCTCATGAATTGGGTACCAGAAAAACTCAGTTAATGGCATCCGTCATGATGCTGACCACATCACCTATAAAGTGCCATACGGTCAAGAAAATATGGGCTCCCAGCATATTGCCGATATATGTCAATGAGCATATAACCGGATCCTTTACCCCTTTTTGAAGGGACAGGGACAATTTAGATCACTTAGGACATCTCTAATCCAACCTGCAAGTCTGGAAGGAAGAGCTGGAGAAGAGAGGGATGGTCATAATCAGCTCTAAAACAAAATCTATGGTGATATCACGAGAAGAAAGAAAACATCAGATTAAGTTGGGAGAACAGGTCCTGGAGCAGGTCGACCACTTTAAATATTTCGGAGCTATTATAGACCGAAAGGGAGGCATCAAAGAAGAGTTGGCCACTCGAAAAGCAGCGGCTGGGAGACTTTTTCAGGCCATAAATCGAGGATTCCTCAGCAAGAAAGAGGTTGGTAAGAAAACGAAGATAGCTGTATACCGCTCCGCCTATGTCCCAGTCTTGACATATGGATGCGAGTCATGGGCAATGACTACAACCCACAAAAGCCAGATCCAAACCTCAGAAATGAGGTATCTGAGGAAGGTGGTTGAAGTAACAAGAAGAGACACGGTCCGCAACCAGACGATACGTCAAGGCCTAAAATCCCACCCGCTGCAGACCCAAATAGAACAGTCCCAACTAAGATGGTTCGGCCATGTCTGCAGAATGGGAGAAGATCGGCTACCACGACAAGCATGGGAAACAAAGAGCCAGGGATCCAGACCTCCAGGACGACCCAGAGTTCGCTGGGAGGACAACATTAGACAATCTTTGAAAGACCGAGGACTAGAATGGAACCAGGCCAAGTAAGTAAGTAAGGACAGTGGTTACCAAACGGTGTGGCGCGCCACACTGGTTTGGCTCGAGAGGATGGCAGACGTGGCCGAAAGTTTCAACAACAATCACATATTTAGAGAGAGTTTCAAAAAATTCTTATGCTAAAAATAAATATGAAGGTCGTTTTCTTAATTTTATTTATTTTGTTACCTATGTTGTAATTTGGGAAATATGTGTATAGAAACCCATATAATTTTCCTGAATTTTTTAAGTTTTATTCAGTGATATAATTTATTTTATATCAAACAGATACAGTTCTCCCCGACATATTGTTCCGAACAGGGATTTTTAGCTCTGACAAATATCAAAGATTAAAAAAAAGAGAAAGGCTTCTTTGTGTTGATGAGGAGATGAGAGATTGTCTCAAATAGTACCAAATAAACTAGCCGCCATTAACAACGCATCGAAATCGTGACATGTTTTCACTGTTAAAATGTTTATGCAAGTGAGCGATTTTCAAACCCCGAAAGTGTGCAAGTGATGAAGTTCATGTATTCCCACTTTACTGTCGATGTGATGTTTACTTCAAATTTTGCGTGCTTCAACGTGCAAACAAGGTTTTTGATAAATTCTGGCTTTATTAAAAGTCGAATCACATATAAATTTGGCACACGCATTAATCAAGTTTCAGCGAGTAAAAATCCATTTTCTGTTTTCATCGAAAGAAAGTCTGTTAATGTTTTTGTCATGCCTCGACTGTCGTCACAAGAGCGATGGCAAGCTGTTGGTATGCTCAGCAGTGGAATGGCGACCAGAGAAGTTTCCAGATATTTCAATTGTGACCAGTCCACTATAGTGAGGCTGAACCAGCGATTTCGTGCGGCAGGTACCACCAATGACCGTCCCAGGCTTGGTCAACCTCGTGTAACAACACTAGCTCAAGATCGCCAAATTCTATTGTTACATCTGCGCAATTGCTTCCAAACAGAAACTCAGACAGCAGCTTATACACCTGGAACTCGGAGACTTGTCAGCGCAAACACTGTGCGACGGAGACTTCGCGCCGCTGGCTTGCAAAACAGACGTCCCACCATCGGTCCTATCCTTGCTAGACGTCACCGGACCAACAGACTGGCTTGGGTCCTACAAAATATTCGTCGTCCAAGGGCGGGATGGAGATCAACAATGTTCTCCGATGAAAGCCGGTTTAATGTCTCCTTTGCTGATAGGAGAAATCGCGTCTGGCGTCGTATTAGAGAAAGATAACTGCGTGTGTAGTCCATCTGGCATTGCTTCCAAAACAGAAATCCAGACAGCAGCTTATACACCTGGAACTCGAGGCGCAAACACTGTGCGACGGAGACTTCGCGCCGCTGGCTTGCAAAACTCACGTCCCAATATCGGTCATGACAGATATGGAGGAGGAAGCGTACATGTGTGGGGTGGATTCTCTCATGACCACCGTACTCCTCTTCATGTTTTCAGAGTTAACGTTACCGCTGACGTTTGCATTAATCAAGTATTGCGACCTATCGTAGTGCCTTTCTTCCAGAATCACCCAGATTTGGGAATCTTTCAGCATGATAAGCTAGGCCTTACACAGCTAACGTTACCAAGAATTTCTTAGCCCAGCAACCTTTTCTTGTACTGGATTGGCCTGCAAACTCTCCTGACATGAATCCATTTGAACACGCATGGGATGAACTGAACAGAAGGGTCCGCCAGTATGACATCAACAACGTGAATGATCTCGAGCGAGCACTCATTGCAGAATGGAACGCCTTACCCCAAACATTTTTCAAGACACTCTGCAATAGCATGAGACGCCGATGCCAAGCCTGTATTGATGCTGTAGGGGGTCATACACGGTATTAATGATGGCTGTGACTGAATGACAGTGAGTGCGACTTTTGTTTTTACACCTAGGGTTGACAACTGCTTAGGAGCCGGTTCTGAATTGTCTCATGTTTAATAATACAGCAAATTTGGGTTAGTAAATGGATCAGAAATGTAAAATCAGTGGTTTCATGTATTTTAAATTTAGCACAACGAGTTGTGGTTCATAAACTAATGCGATGCATTTTTAATGGCGGCTAGTATATAAATGAGATTACCCAACAAAAACAAGCTCACATCTCTTACTATATTTGTATATTTTGTGAATGAATAATTTGTGTATGTAGCTGAATTGTTTTATACTTTCTGGATGTCTCATGGTCATTTTATAAAGTAGTTGTGTTTTATGCTATGAATAAAGCACTGCTAGGAGTTGGTTTTTTTTTGTTTTTGAAGGTGTTTCTTTTCAATAAAAAATTTGGCTGGGCGCTATCAAATTTGCATTCCCAAAGTGTTGCCTGGAGAAAAAAATGTGCGAACCACTGACTTAAAGTATACCTACCAGAAGCAGTTTTTGTTAATGGTCAGCTTGATCTAGTGCTCACGTGAGGAAGGAACACAGACAATTTTAATGTATATTCAGGTTCCAGCTATCAAGGCAAACATTTTAAAGATTTTCAACACATACAAAAATGTGATTACAGAACTGTTAAGTAATTAGTCAAGTTACACTGTTTAGCTAGTCTGTTCTCAGTCTTCTGAATGTGCCGCAGATGCTGACTGTTTAAAGTCTTGGCTTTAATTCTTCTCCCGTCATTGTTTTGCGGGATATTCTTTCTCACATTTAAAGAAAACAACATGTAACGGATAGAACAAATAAGTTTACATCTCAGGAAACGTTGTCATAAAATCTTGTTCATGTTTGGGGTGGATAAAGTCCTCACTTCCACGGCGTTGTCTTTTTCTGTAGCTTCATAAAATAATGTGATTTAAAATTTAATATATTTAGCTTTAAACTGTATATTTTTTTAATTATCAAGAGGTGTAGAAACTGCTGGTTACATACATTTTCTGCATCACTGGAAGGTATATATATATATATATATATATATATATATATATATATATATATATATATATATATATATATATATATATATATATATATATATATATATATATATATATATATATATATATATATATATATATATATATTTAGTATTTTGTGGAGTAGGAGCAGAAAATATTGAAGATCTTTAAACCAAATAATTTTAGCTCTAAAACTTTTTACCACATTCAGTAGAGGTCTACATTACAGTGGTGATCCTCCTCCCTCCTGTATGACGTTGCGTCAGAACTCCTACCGGTTTCACACGAAGTTCTATCAGATAAATCTTTTGTGGAAAAGGTGAGAAATCTGAAGCCCGATTTGGTAGTTTTAGAGTCAGTACCATTTAACATGAACATGATAGTGCTTCCTTATATGTTGGACATTCCCTACGCCCTTATTGGAACTATTCATGACGTGGTACTGTCCAAAGTTCCATTCAGCCCTGCTACAACACCTTTCTCATTGGATGGTTTGAGTGACAGGATGTCATTCTTCCAGAAATTGAAGTCTACTCTTGTCTACATAGCTCGGATAAATTTTGACATATTCTACGACAGCAGTCTGGTTTCAAGGTTTGCTCCACACAAGCCGTACAAGTCTATCAATGATCTGGCAGCTAATGCTGAAGTTTTCATCGCTGAAGTCGATCATATTCTTGATTACCCCAGAACAACATTACCAAATACGAAATTGATCGGGGGATCTTCTGCATCTTCTGCCAAACCGCTGACTGGAGAATTCAAGAAGTTTGTAGACGAGTCTAAAAACGGCATTATCGTTGTTACCTTTGGAGGTTCTGTAGTTAACATACCCCCATACATCACTTCCAAGATGGTTTCAGCTTTCAAACAACTCGACCTGAGAGTGGTGTGGAAAGTAAATATTTCTTCTCCTGACCCCAATCACATTATGACGTCGACGTGGGTACCACAAAATGACCTCCTGGGGCACGAGAAAACCAAACTTTTCGTTTCCCATTGTGGAAAAAATGGACAGTACGAGGCCCTCTATCATGGAGTGCCCATATTGTGCCTTCCCATATACGGAGATCAGGGTTATAACGCGCAAAGAGTCCTAGTTAAACAGCTTGGTCTCCGTGCTGATATGCGGGAAGCTAGTGTTGAACAACTGGCCGCCATGATGAAACAAATAGTTTACAAAGGTAAATTTGCAGAGAACATGAAGAAAGCTTCCAGTCTTTACCGTGAGTTGTATAAAGTTCCAAAGAAGGAAGCAGCATACTGGTTGGACCACGTGATGAAATACGGTGGAGAATACATGAGGTCGGCAGGTCAGCAGATGCCGTGGTACAAACTTTACGTGTTAGATGTTATCGCTTTTATTATTACCATCATTATCATTATCCTACTATTTATTTATTTACTCATCAAGCGCTGCTATAAATTATGTAGAGGTGGTCATGGGCGTAACAAATCTAAAAAAGAATAGCTAGTCTACATCAGTTACATAATGAAATAAAATAAACAGACATTTACAGACTCACACATACACACTCTAGACCCAAGTAGTTCCCGTAGGTCTCTATGGAGACAAGAAAGAATAGGCCTACTGGAGAATGTCATAAGAAGCGACTAATATAAGGCTGGCATGAACATCACATCACATGAAGCAAATTCCTAGAGAAACCACTGTTGTTATTGTACTTGATTGCTTTGGTGCTAGCATCCTACAATGGGACCACCTGCTTTATACTCTATAGCGAATGAAAAGAAAAAAAAATAAATGAACACACACACAGACACAAAGAGAGAGTGATTTAGTACTATCGAAGTGTAGTACAGTAGACACTAAAACTAAATCTCAGACCTAAGGGTCTTTTATGTTTGGACATGCGCCCTAATATAACCGACTAGGTTGAACGGGGCGCGCCTTGCCAAAACGAGGTAAAACTTTATTTAAAAAAAAGTATACACTAACAACATCGTATAACAGTTCAAAAAAGCAACATACAGAACGACAAGGTCAATAGTTTGTCTAACGGCGCTAGAAAAAGTCGACAACAACAGGTACAGAATTTCTGAGGTCGAATAAGTTGGAGACTCATATTAGTCTTTGCCAGTCTCTAAGCATTTAATGATAATTATGAAATAGTCACTTGACATGAAACTTAAAAACATAACTAGCTTTCTGTATCCGGCGGTGCTCGGTTTATTTATTTTTTTTTTCTAATAACAAACTTAGAGCATCGCAATTTCTGAAAATGTGAAATAAAAATGAGCTGTGATACTTTAGTTAATCCATATTGTTTAATCTTTCAATTCATATTTTAATCTTCGATTCACATAAGTTTCAAATAATATAATTTATCATAATATTTCATATTTGATTATAGCTATTTGCAACATTTTTATTGCTACATGGCTATTGTTTCAATGCTGCTTGATAAACATTGTTGATTTTTCCGCTTAGTGCGAAAATGGATACATTATTTAGCATGTTCAACTCAGCAGCAAGCAACTTATAGTTGCCTCTGAAAAAAGCATAGATTTTCTAAGTTAAAACCTGATACTTTAAATGACTGCCCTTGGATTTTGTTTACTGCGCGCTTAAAATCGACAGATATCTCCATGGGATTGAGAGGATTGCGTGGATTGAACACATTTCCTCCTCTGGCTTCACCTATGTACATTATCAATTCTATCGCATGTGCTATTAGGCTCTTCATACAAAATCAGGTCCCATTTTATAAAATAGGCAGATCAAAATAAGCAGTAACATAATCGGTGATCCAGTGCTTAAAATTGTTTGTCCGCGGCATTCCAGGCAACAAAATTAAGTTTATTTGTTTAAATTAAGTCCGTTGCACAGACATTAAAATGGGAGCCGCGGTAGCATAGTGGTTAGTGCACTGGCTTCCTAGCTCTGTGGTCTATGGTTCGATCCCCAGATGAGGTGGGATTTTTCTAGGCCGCAAACGGCTACTGGGTACCAGAGCAACTCTGGGAAGGTTAAGGCCGCCATCGTGATATTGACCACGTCACCCCTAGTGTGCCGATGGTCAAGAAAATATGGGCCTAACACCATATTCCCAATATGTCTCAATGGGCGTGTAACGGGATCCTTTACCTTTACCTTATAGACATTAAAAAAGAATACGAATATAAAATAATGCGTTTTACGTAGTTTTTCTGTTTCGGTGGGTACTGTTTGCATTAAAATACATATGGCGTTACCCGCTAGATTATAAGGAGTTTAGTCATGATAGGTCAAAGTGTGTGGAATAGTATAAGGAACAGACAGGCACACATTTACCTGTTTATATATTATATATCTCTCTCACTCTCTCTCTCTCTCTCTCTCTCTCTCTCTCTCTCTCTCTCTATATATATATATATATATATATATATATATATATATATATAATACTAGCTTTGAGTACCTTACGTTGCTCGGTTTTTATAATGATTGTTTGTAGAAGCTCAGAGCATACAATTTATGAAAATATAGAAAATAAACTAGGATATTTACATTAATTCATATTGTCTATTCTTTTAATTCACATGAGTTTCAAATAAAGATAACGTATGCATTGTAAACAGTGAATCAACCTGTTTACCTTCCTTGAATGTGACAGCTTATTTAAATACCCCTTTAGGGAGCCTACAGTGAGGTGTATTAGTTTTAATGTGTACAACTGTTTGATCTCGGAGTTTGTCTACTCTATTTGATCTTCGTCAAAAGACCAAAGTACGAGAGCATGGTCGAAAATCTCAGTATACGTTAGAATACACTTGTTGTTCACCTCAGTTTGTCTGTACTGGCTGTTTAAATTTACGACAAGAACTGACTGTTTCAAAATTGACTGCCATTAATACGCAATACACATTTATATACATGCAGATGAAAAAGTCATTATTTTTTTAGATTTGCTTATACCTTACATAGATCTCAAGGATTTCTGATTGTTCTGTTAACTAAGAAGGTTATGTATGCAATTCACACGTATTCATTAACTCCTCAAGGACGGAGGGATTTTTCTCACGCTTGAAACAAGTAGTTTTCTGTCTATTTCAGTTTTCAAAAAGGTGGCAAGTTTAAGCATCGATTCTTTCCAAGTTGAAAAAAAAATTATGGTAATGTTATAAATCATCTTAAAGAAACTGAATAAGCACAAAACAAAAGTAATGTTTTTATGGTCTGATTGTTTCCCTTGGCTACGGTGCAAGAGATTACGTACTTTATATCATCACTAAATACATCCAAATAAATATGAGGACACATTAGTAAGTTTTTTTCTGCCTGTCTGACTGGGGCTAGTCAAAATATACAAAGCGTAACCCGCTGAATCATAAGAAGTAACTCTGCAGTTTGGTCCCAAAATCGACATAGGGTGCGAAAATGTATTAAAAATAACAGACACTGACTCATATATATATATATTTGTTTTTTGTTATATATATATATATATATATATATATATATATATATATATATATATATATATATATATATATATATATATATATATATATATATATATATATATATATATATATATATATATATATATATATATATATATATATATATATATATATATATATATATATATATATATATTTATATTTATATTTATATTTATATATATATAAGTATATATGTATATAAACATTTATGCAGTATTCACTTGTTTCTTCGATACCAAATCACACGGAATAAATCCAATGTTTATAAACTGATTTGTTTTGGTTTCTGTGTTTCAACATCCGCTCTTTTGTTAGTATTGTTGCAATAAAACATAAAAAGCTATTTTTACTGAGTTATATAATGTACTCGCAATAACATCTATTGGTGCATTGAAAAGAGAAAAAAAAATCTTCATTAAAGCAATGAGATTTTGTACAAATTGTGGTGGATTTAGATGTTATGATTTGTTGTTGTTATGTATTTCTATTGTACTGAATGAGGTCAGCTGTGAAGGCCCCTGAATCTAACAATTATTAGGGTGAGTTTTCAGAGTGCCTTTCTGCTACCACCTTATGATCTCATTCAGATTTATTCTTGACTAGTATGTCTGATAGCTATGTATAATGTCTAGGGTAATGTAAGGTGTGTTGTAATAATATGACAACAAATACAACTAAGAACTCTATGAAAAGTATTTAACAACACCCAAAGTTAAGTTTAAATGTGAATTAATTTTTAACAATTTATTGTTCCAGTATCACAATTTTGTGTATACTGGAATTGAAATTCAAAATGATCAATCAAAATATTTACATCAAAATGATTCAATTTATAACTGTATATATTATTGTTCACAAATTTAATTACATGTGTCAATCTGGGACAATGTCACTGTACTATAGCTCCTATAAATGGGTACTGTTAGGAAGAACGTCTAAGTTCATCACAATCTGAATATTTAATAAACACTTGGGAAATGAGAACAATTTTTGGGTTGATATATCAAATGCCTGCAGACACTGGCTTAACTTTGTGGCTTCTGATGTGCAGGATGAAGTATGGTCACCCCACCAGCTTCCAATAACAAGTCAGGCTTCTGATCTTGAAATAACAAAGAGGCACACAGTTGATACTGCCTCACTTCTTTAGATGCAGAATTATACAGATCTCAGCTGACCTGGGCTCACTTCTAGTCGTGGATGAAACCCTGGAACAATAAATGCGGCCTACATCACCCTCTGATATACTCTCTCTTTCCCTAACTAAACATTTTAATTCATTCAGATTCAGCATGGTAACTACACAATTAGTTAACGTTCTTAATTGGTTTGTTACTCCATTCATGGTCAAATAAGCTTCAAACTACAGTTTGACGCTTTCCTTGACAAAGGAAACATTTTAAGTTAATAATATCAAGTCATGTACAAAGATGGTGACTTGCTGAAGAAGACGGCCAGTGGTTTTCCTGGTCTTATGTCACAATACTGTTCAACAATTTCCCCATTACTATTTAATTTTATTTTCTCCCAAAGTGTCAGAAAACCTGTCGGGCTTTTCACAAACCTATTACTATATTTCTTAACAACTCTGTGAAACAACACAAAGTTTGATGTTGGCTTCAATCTAGATAATCTTTTCCCCACATAATTTTCATACAAATTCAATAATATATACATAATGATAATAATAATGATAATATAAAAGGTTTTCTTTCTTACCGCATCAGAGAAATATTAAACACTAATAGTTTGAATTGAGATAATATGGTCAACTCCAGATCTCTTGCTGGTGCAGAACAGCTAAGCCAAGACAGTACTTTTATCTTGCTTTTAAACAACTTTAGTGTCGAAAATCTCTATCACAAGTGGCCCCGAATACTACTATCCGTTAGTTTTATTCTTCCCTTAGTATATTAGGCTACAGCCAATCGGGTACTCTTTGCCTTTTAGCGTCCTTATATTCAAACTCGAACTAAATTTTCAAATCTAGGACTAACTTCCCCCTTATCCCCACCACAAGGCAAAGTGAGAAAGGTTCAAGTCTGTTCGTCCATCTGTCTTCGTCAATATTTCAGTTAATTCCTAACAGTTTATAATTCTGACCAATTAGCCCTACTTTTACGCTAGTGAGTACGGGTTTTGATCCGATCATTGTGGATAATATACATTCGCATCTGCTTACAGAAAAAGGGGTTTTTCCTATCGTATTTCTGAAACAAGCTACGATATCGGCTTGCACTATCGTCACTCAGTCGCGGCGACCAAGCAGAACCAAATTCGTGTCGAAGTGTAGCATTTTCTTATTCTTTCACCGTTTCTGTCTTACTATCTTCTCGGAACAACTAGGCTTGGTTTTGTGTCAAAATATGTTACGTTAGTGTCCCAAGATTCAAATTTAAAATCTTAGCACTGACTTGCGGCGTAGGAGATAACGTTCTCCATAACTTCGCTATTTTATTCCTATGTTATTTTTTCAACACTATATTCCATATTATATCGAGCGGTGAAATTCTTTTCATCATACACATCTCCCCACTTGAGAACATGCTTCTGAAGCAAGTTCAAGATCCGAGATTCACATAGATCGAATTAACTCATTTGTTCTTATGACTACCCTGAGTTTCTTCCAAAGGATGCCTACTCAAAAAATCCGCTCCCACATTCTGCGAACCGGGTATATATTCGATGGTAAATAAATACGGTTGAATGAGTAAAGACCACCTTAATAGACGCGTATTTTCATGCTTGGCCTGTGATAAGAATACTAGAGGCTGGTGATCTGTTTGCACCACAAATGACCTACCATAGAGATAGATCTGGAACTTTTTTATAGCCCAGATTAGTGCTAAACATTCTTTTTCACTTGTTGAGTAGTTTTGCTCCGCCTTATTCAACTTGCGGCTAGCATAAGCAACTGGGTTTAATTCCCCATCAAGTGAAGGGGACCTTTGTAATAATGCGGCCCCTAATCCGACGTTGCTTGCATCCGTTCTCACCACAAATTCTTTACGTAAATCAGGCAGTTTCAGGATCGGCTTGCTGGTGAGTTTCTCTTTTAACTCTTGGTATGCCAATTCACACTGCGCTGACCAACTAATTTTATCAGGTTGACCCTTTCTAGTTAAATCTGTCAGCGGTGCACATATAGAGTTAAAGTTCTTTATGTATTTCTGATAAAACCCACATAAAGATACGAAAGATCTCACATCCTTTTTTGTTTGTGGCCTCGGTGCTCTTTGCAATTTTTCCAGGTTCTTGGGGTCAGGGGTCATGCTTCCCTAATATACTGTGTGTCCCAAGAATTCCAGCTCTTTACAACCTACACAACATTTGGTTGGTCTAGCAGTCAAATTTGCTTCTCTGAGCCTATCGAATAGCATATTCAGAGAGTTAATGTGTTCTTCGAATGTTTCAGTAGCAATAAGAATGTCATCCATGAAATTCGTTATACATGGATTATTCAATGGATCCAACAATTTTCGCATCATCCTGGAAAACACACTCGGGGCATTTTTCAACCCAAACGGCAGCATGTTGAACTCATAATGGCCTTCCGAGGTGCTAAAGGCTAAATAAGGTCGAACCTCAGGCTTTACTGGAATTTGATAATAGCCTTTGCTAAGATCCACCTTGGAAAAATATTTTGCCTTATTCAGCCTGGCAAACAGCTGATTTGTATCAGGCAATGGATCCACCTGACTTTCTGTGACAGCATTCAGTTTCCTGTAATCTATACACAGACGATGTTCTCCAGAGGGTTTTCTCAGCAAAACCACACTAGAGCTGTAAGGAGATTCACTGTGAGAAATAATTCCTTCCTTCAACAAATAATCTATCTCCTCTTTCAAAGCTTTTCCTTAGCGAACGGAATCGAATAGGTCCTTATACAGATGGGTGTTGGGTCTATTAGCTTCATATCATATTCTAACAGATTTGTGTGCCCCGGCTTATCCGTTAACACGTCTGTATGTTCAATCAGAATCTTTTGAACCTGCTCCCTCTGAGCTTTAGTCAAATGTTTACTAATTTTTACTTGTGCCTGTGTTTCACCTGTTTTTAGGGGGTACGCGTGAGAGGTGAGTGGTTCATTCTTCATCCCCGTTGCTATCGATTTCCCTATCCAGATACTTCTTTAGGAGATTCACATGATAAATTTTCTCCTTACCTTTTTTGTCAATTTTATAATTAGTTCTAGACACCTTCTCTAATATCGTATATGGACCTTGCCATCCAATTTGCAACTTGTTACTACTGCCGGGTAAGAGAAGCAACACCTTCTCTCCCACATCTAATTCCCTATCCTTCGCTTTCTTGTTAAAATAAGCAGCATGTTTTTTCCTGGCTTGTCTGAGATTATCATTTGCCAGTTTCCAGCCAGTTTTGAGACGAGTGGTCAGTTCGTTCACATACTGATACGATGAGGTAACAGTCTCTTCTGCCTTCTCATCTGTCCACGTTCTCAACAGGGCTTCCAGTGGACCTTTTATTGGCCTCCCAAATAACAGGGTTGCCTACATATGTTTCATGGCACCGGCAATTTTCTTGAAATTGGAAGTGTGGTGGTGATGACTTTCCTTCCTTTTATCATCACATAAGAACCTTCCACTACCAATTCTTTTCTTGGGGTTTT
Organism: Oreohelix idahoensis; assembly: GCA_024509875.1. Taxonomy (NCBI): domain Eukaryota; kingdom Metazoa; phylum Mollusca; class Gastropoda; order Stylommatophora; family Oreohelicidae; genus Oreohelix; species Oreohelix idahoensis. Next base: position 98,589 of record JAMPIV010010658.1, read on the forward strand.
TCGCCCCACTTTAATTTCATTGTGAGAGATCTTGGCTCTCTTTTATCTTTCCCCAGTTCACATAATTCCGATCGAGGGATTGTCGGCTTATTCTGGGGTACAATCACCCGTTGTACTCGCCGCATAGTGGCACATTCAATTGAAGACTGTGTGTGAAAAGGGGGTTCCCATTCCACTGTGTCTACTTTATTATATTTATTTTTATTCTCAGGCCTAAGTTTTCCCCGTGGCGTTTCTAGGTACTGATTATTATTTTCCCTACTTGTGAGTGTTCCCTCATGAAATATGCCGCAGGCTTCTACAAAATTCTCAGTAACTATCTTCACATCTGTCCAATAATATTTTTGTGAAATCTTTTGGCAGATGGTACCTACTTTCTCGTGGTCCCCATCTTTTCCAACATGTAAACTCCTTATTACATCTGCCCTATATGCCTTGGGAATTACCAGTTGTCCGTGACCATTTGAACCAGTTCCGGCCTTCCTATATAATAATTTATTCTTTATATAGTAGTCTCCTTTGCTTGGAGGTGTATGGCATTTAGGCAATTTCTTAAAGCAAGGCTTGAGTGACCTATCCTCCGCCTGTGAATTCCTCATCTCCTCTGGATGAGTATTTATAGGTTCATCCTCCTCCTTCCTTGACTGTGACCTGGTCTGCACTGTTGCCATGATCACAGGTTTCTTGGGATTCCCCAAGAAAACATATCTACACCCCAATATAAGAGGGTAGATTGGTTCATTTATCACTGCTGCTCTAATCACTCCTTCCACATAGCGAGTTTTTACACTTATCCTTGCAATGGGAAGTGTCATGGTTGCTACGTCCTTGGTTGCGGCTTGAATCTCCACTGTTTCTGTGGTGTATTGATCTGCTCGCACCAGGTGAGAGCTCTCGACGGAGTCATAATCTAAACCTGTATCATACAGGCACCTTATGGTGACACCATTACATACAACATCCTCACAAACTGGGGGGTGATAAGGTTCCTGCTGTCCAGTAGGTTTCACCTTTAATCCCTTGTTCCCCGTTTTTATTGCAGCGAAGGAAGAAGGTTTCTTAGTACACACTTTGGTGTCATGAGTATTCCTCTTGCACCATTTACACCATTTATTTCCTGAGGGAAAGTTTTTCTTTCACTGAATTGCGGGTTTCTATCACGTTGGTCAAAACTTGACTTACCATAATAAGCTTTACGTTTATTAAACTTGTCCCTATGTTCAAATTTAGGTTGGTTTTGGTTTTGTGGGACTTTATTATGGTCAATAGGCTTCTTCTTTATGCCTGCCATCTCAGACTGGGCTGCCTGATATCTTTCAGCCACATTTAAGATCTCCCCCAGTCTCTCAGCACCCTGTTCCGTGAGAAATTTTCTCAGGTCTGGAGCCATGGACTCTCTTAACTGCTCAGTCATTATCATTTCCCTTAAATCTTGGGTTTTCCCCAGAGCAGTCCATTTCTCCAGGTATGTCTCCAGGCGTGCAGAGAACTGGTGATAAGTCTCTCCAGTCAACAGTTTGGCATTTCTAAACTTTTTCTTATAAAATTCACTGTTCTTCTAATATCTAACTAGAAGAGCTTGCTTAAGAATGTCATAGTCGTCTTGGTCATCTTTGCTCAGTTTGGCAAATACCTCATAAGAGGTTCCCCTAAGCCCCTGTGATAACTTCATACTCCATCTTTCTTTTTCTAGCCCATACATGGTAGCTAGTGCCTCAAATCTAGAGAGGAATGATTCAATATCATCCTCTTTTTCTACAAAGGGGTCCAAATGAAACCCCATGGCTGATGAGGAGGCTACCTAGCTTGCAGCAGAGTCGGAGGTGGATGGGCTAGTACCATTTTCAGGAGCATGGCCTTGCAACTCTAACTCCCTTAGTCGTAGCTCATGTTCCCTTTGGAGTCTTTTATCTTCAGCCTCCCGTTCTGCAGCCAATCTCTTGTCTTCCCTTTCAGCCTCAAGTCTCCTTTCTTCCTTCTCCCTTTCAGCCTCAAGTCTCCTTTCTTCCTTCTCCCTTTCAGCCTCAAGTCTCCTTTCTTCTTTCTCAACCTCCAACCTCTTAGCCTCTTTTTCTGCCTCTAATTTATTCTCCTCTAACTGCAGCCTCTTGATCTCAGCCTCCCTATCAGCCTCTAATTTCTTAATCTCCCTAGCATCTTCTAACAAAATTCTCTTCTCTTCAACTAACCTCTTTTCTTCTCGGGCAATAAACTTATCACACTTTTCTGTTACATAGGAAATCAGACCTTGACCTTCCATCCCCATGTCTCTTGCAGCCTGCACCGCAGCAGATCTGAATTTGGCCAAGTCTGCCATTGTATTTTTAATAATAGTCAATGTTATCAAACTAACTTAACTAATTAACCAACCTAAACACAAAACACTAGGCACTGATATCTCAACCCACTCTCAAATTATTTTAAATATTATATTTTAAAAGTTCTGGACAAACGACCCAATATAATTAATAGGAGAAGTTTAAAATCCCAGGAGCGAGCTATCCAATATAAATGATAAGTTAAAATCCCGGACCAGGAGACCCAATATATGTGGTGGATTTAGATGTTATGACTTGTTGTTGTTATGTATTTCTATTGTACTGAATGAGGTCAGCTGTGAAGGCCCCTGAATCTAACAATTATTAGGGTGAGTTTTCAGAGTGCCTTTCTGCTACCACCTTATGATCTCATTCAGACCTATTCTTGACTAGTATGTCTGATAGCTACGTATAATGTCTAGGGTAATGTAAGGTGTGTTGTAATAATATGACAACAAATACAACTAAGAACTCTATGAAAAGTATTTAACAACACCCAAAGTTAAGTTTAAATGTGAATTAATTTTTAACAATTTATTGTTCCAGTATCACAATTTTGTGTATACTGGAATTGAAATTCAAAATGATCAATCAAAATATTTACATCAAAATGATTCAATTTATAACTGTATATATTATAGTTCACAAATTTAATTACATGTGTCAATCTGGGACAATGTTACTGTACTATAGCTCCTATGAATGGGTACTGTTAGGAAGAACGTCTAAGTTCATCACAATCTGAATATTTAATAAACACTTGGGAAATGAGAGCAATTTTTGGGTTTATATATCAAATGCCTGCAGACACTGGCTTAACTTTGTGGCTTCTGATGTGCAGGATGAAGTATAGTCACCCCACCAGCTTCCAATAACAAGTCAGGCTTCTGATCTTGAAATAACAAAGAGGCACACAGTTGATACTGCCTCAATTCTTTAGATGCAGAATTATACAGATCTCAGCTGACCTGGGCTCACTTCTAGTCGTGGATGAAACCCTGGAACAATATAAATGCGGCCTACATCACCCTCTGATATACTCTCTCTTTCCCTAACTAAACATTTTAATTCATTCAGATTCAGCATGGTAACTACATAATTAGTTAACGTTCTTAATTGGTTTGTTACCCCATTCATGGTCACATAAACTTCAAACTACAGTTTGACACTTTCCTTGACAAAGGAATCATTTTAGGTTAATAATATCAAGTCATGTACAAAGACGGTGACTTGCTGAAGAAGACGGCCAGTGGTTTTCCTGGTCTTATGTCACAATACTGTTCAACAATTTCCCCATTACTATTTAATTTTATTTTCTCCCAAAGTGTCAGAAAACCTGTCGGGCTTTTCACAAACCTTTTGCTATATTTCTTAACAACTCTGTGAAACAACACAAAGTTTGATGTTGGCTTCAATCTAGATAATCTTTTCCCCACATAATTTTCATACAAATTCAATAATATATACATAATGATAATAATAATGATAATATACAGGTTTTCTTTCTTATCGCATCAGAGAAATATTAAACACTAGTAGTTTGAATTGAGATAATATGGTCAACTCCAGATCTCTTGCTGGTGCAGAACAGCTAAGCCAAGACAGTACTTTTATCTTGCTTTTAAACAACTTTAGTGTCGAAAATCTCTATCACAAGTGGCCCCGAATACTACTATCCGTTAGTTTTATTCTTCCCTTAGTATATTAGGCTACAGCCAATCAGGTACTCTTTGGCTTTTAGCGTCCTTATATTCAAACTCGAACTAAATTTTCAAATCTAGGACTAACTTCCCCCTTATCCCCACCACAAGGCAAAGTGAGAAAGGTTCAAGTCTGTTCGTCCATCTGTCTTCGTCAATATTTCGGTTAATTCCTAACAGTTTATAATTCTGACCAATAATTAGTGATCCTGTTGTTACCTGTCACACAGTGATTAAATTTGTATTCTTGTATTCATTATATTCAATATTATCGTTTTTATTCTTCATTTCCTCAACTAACATATTTTTCTATCTTGCCAATTCAAATTTGTAAACACTAACTCGTAGTACCACCAACTATGCTCCTTCCCTTCCTCGTTCATACTGTATTTTTTCAAAATGTTCCACGTTAATCGTATTTTTTTTCTTTTCTTTAAACTGCCGCTCTCATTCATTACGAGACAACGCTTGTAGTAATACGTCCCAAAAGCAACAAAGTGCTGTCTGTACGCTACATTAGCCCTACTTTTACGCTAGAGATACGTGTGAGTACGGGTTTTGGGCTGTCTCGCATCCGATCATTGTGATAATATACATTCGCATCTGCGTTACAGAAAAAGGGGTTTTCCTATCGTATTTTTGAAACAAGCTACGATATCGGCTTGCACTATCGTCTGCTCGGCTCGCGGCGACCAAGCAGAACCAAACGCGTGTCGAAGTGTAGCATTTTCTCTCTCCCTCTTATTCTTTCACCGTTTCTGTCTTACTATCTTCTCGGAACAACTAGGCTTGGTTTTGTGTCAAAATATGTTACGTTAGTGTCCCAAGGTCGAGGCATAAAATCTTAGCACTGACTTGCGGCGTAGGAGATAACGTTCTCCATAACTTCGCTATTTTATTCCTATGTTATTTTTACACTTATAAACACTATATATATATATATATATATATATATATATATATATATATATATATATATATATATATATATATATATATATATATATATATATATATATATATATTTCGAGCGGTGAAATCTCGGACATCATCACACATCTCCCCACTTGAGAACATGCTTCTGAAGCAAGTTCAAGATCCGAGATTCACATAGATCGAATTAACTCATTTGTTCTTATGACTACCCTGAGTTTCTTCCAAAGGATGCCTACTCAAAAAATCCGCTCCCACATTCTGCGAATCGGGTATATATTCGATGGTAAATAAATAAGGTTGAATGAGTAAAGACCACCTTAATAGACGCGTATTTTAATGCTTGGCCTGTGATAAGAATACTAGAGGCTGGTGATCTGTTTGCACCACAAATGACCTACCATAGAGATAGATCTGGAACTTTTTTATAGCCCAGATTAGTGCTAAACATTCTTTTTCACTTGTTGAGTAGTTTTGCTCCGCCTTATTCAACTTGCGGCTAGAATAAGCAACTGGGTTTAATTCCCCATCAAGTGAAGGGGACCTTTGTAATAATGCGGCCCCTAATCCGACGTTGCTTGCATCCGTTCTCACCACAAATTCTTTACGTAAATCAGGCAGTTTCAGGATAGGCTTGCTGATGAGTTTCTCTTTTAACCCTTGGTATGCCAATTCACACTGCGCTGACCAACTAATTTTATCAGGTTGACCCTTTCTAGTTAAATCTGTCAGCGGTGCACATATAGAGTTCAAGTTCTTTATGTATTTCTGATAAAACCCACATAAAGATACGAAAGATCTCACATCCTTTTTTGTTTGTGGCCTCGGTGCTCTTTGCAATTTTTCCAGGTTCTTGGGGTCAGGGGTCATGCTTCCCTAATATACTGTGTGTCCCAAGAATTCCAGCTCTTTACAACCTACACAACATTTGGTTGGTCTAGCAGTCAAATTTGCTTCTCTGAGCCTATCGAATAGCATATTCAGAGAGTTAATGTGTTCTTCGAATGTTTCAGTAGCAATAAGAATGTCATCCATGAAATTCGTTATACATGGATTATTCAATGGATCCAACAATTTTCGCATCATCCTGGAAAACACAATCGGGGCATTTTTCAACCCAAACGGCAGCATATTGAACTCATAATGGCCTTCCGAGGTGCTAAAGGCTAAATAAGGTAGAACCTCAGGCTTTACTGGAATTTGATAATAGCCTTTGCTAAGATCCACCTTGGAAAAATATTTTGCCTTACTCAGCCTGGCAAACAGCTGATTTGTATCAGGCAATGGATCCACCTGACTTTCTGTGACAGCATTCAGTTTCCTGTAATCTATACACAGACGATGTTCTCCAGAAGGTTTTCTCAGCAAAACCACACTAGAGCTGTAAGGAGATTCACTGTGAGAAATAATTCCTTCCTTCAACAAATAATCTATCTCCTCTTTCAAAGCTTTTTCCTTAGCGAACGGAATCGAATAGGCCCTCATACAGATGGGTGTTGGGTCTATTAGCTTCATATCATATTCTAACAGATTTGTGTGCCCCGGCTTATCCGTTAACACGTCTGTATGTTCAATCAGAATCTTTTGAACCTGCTCCCTCTGAGCTGTAGTCAAATGTTTACTAATTTTTACTTGTGCTTGTGTTTCACCTGTTTTTAGGGGGTACTCGTGAGAGGTGAGTGGTTCATTCTTCATCCCCGTTGCTATCGATTTCCCTATCCAGATACTTCTTTAGGAGATTCACATGATACATTTTCTCCTTACCTTTTTTGTCAATTTTATAATTAGTTCTAGACACCTTCTCTAATATCGTATATGGACCTTGCCATCCAGTTTGCAAACTTGTTACTACTGCCGGGTAAGAGAAGCAACACCTTCTCTCCCACAGCTAATTCCCTATCCTTCGCTTTCTTGTTAAAATAAGCAGCATGTTTTTTCCTGGCTTGTCTGAGATTATCATTTGCCAGTTTCCAGCCAGTTTTGAGACGAGTGGTCAGTTCGTTCACATACTGATACGATGAGGTAACAGTCTCTTCTGCCTTCTCATCTGTCCACGTTCTCAACAGGGCTTCCAGTGGACCTTTTATTGGCCTCCCAAATAACAGGGTTGCCTACATATGTTTCATGGCACCGGCAATTTTCTTGAAATTGGAAGTGTGGTGGTGATGACTTTCCTTCCTTTTATCATCACATAAGAACCTTCCACTACCACTTCTTTTCTTGGGGTTTTTCGCCCCACTTTAATTTCATTGTGAGAGATCTTGGCTCTCTTTTATCTTTCCCCAGTTCACATAATTCCGATCGAGGGATTGTCGGCTTATTCTGGGGTACAATCACCCTTTGTACTCGCCGCATAGTGGCACATTCAATTGAAGACTTTGTGTGAAAAGGGGATTCCCATTCCACTGTGTCTACTTTATTATATTTATTTTTATTCTCAGGCCTAAGTTTTCCCCGTGGCGTTTCTAGGTACTGATTATTATTTTCCCCACTTGTGAGTGTTCCCTCATGAAATATGCCGCAGGCTTCTACAAAATTCTCAATAACTATCTTCACATCTGGCCAATAATATTTTTGTGAAATCTTTTGGCAGATGGTACCTACTTTCTCGTGGTCCCCATCTTTTCCAACATGAAAACTCCTTATTACATCTGCCCTATATGCCTTGGGAATTACCAGTTGTCCGTGACCATTTGAACCAGTTCCGGCCTTCCTATATAATAATTTATTCTTTATATAGTAGTCTCCTTTGCTTGGAGGTGTATGGCATTTAGGCAATTTCTTAAAGCAAGGCTTGAGTGACCTATCCTCCGCCTGTGAATTCCTCATCTCCTCTGGATGAGTATTTATAGGTTCATCCTCCTCCTTCCTTGACTGTGACCTGGTCTGCACTGTCGCCATGATCACAGGTTTCTTGGGATTCCCCAAGAAAACATATCTACACCCCAATATAAGAGGGTAGATTGGTTCATTTATCACTGCTGCTCTAATCACTCCTTCCACATAGCGAGTTTTTACACTTATCCTTGCAATGGGAAGTGTCATGGTTGCTACGTCCTTGGTTGCGGCTTGAATCTCCACTGTTTCTGTGGTGTATTGATCTGCTCGCACCAGGTGAGAGCTCACGACGGAGTCATAATTTAAACCTGTATCATACAGGCACCTTATGGTGACACCATTACATACAACATCCTCACAAACTGGGGGGTGATAAGGTTCCTGCTGTCCAGTAGGTTTCACCTTTAATCCCTTGTTCCCCGTTTTTATTGCAGCGAAGGAAGAAGGTTTCTTAGTACACACTTTGGTGTCATGAGTATTCCTCTTGCACCATTTACACCATTTATTTCCTGAGGGAAAGTTTTTCTTTCACTGAATTGCGGGTTTCTATCACGTTGGTCAAAACTTGACTTATCATAATAAGCTTTACCTTTATTAAATTTGTCCCTATGTTCAAATTTAGGTTGGTTTTGGTTTTGTGGGACTTTATTATGGTCAATAAGCTTCTTCTTTATGCCTGCCATCTCAGACTGGGCTGCCTGATATCTTTCAGCCACATTTAAGATCTCCCCCAGTCTCTCAGCACCCTGTTCCGTGAGAAATTTTCTCAGGTCTGGAGCCATGGACTCTCTTAACTGCTCAGTCATTATCATTTCCCTTAAATCTTGGGTTTTCCCCAGAGCAGTCCATTTCTCCAGGTATGTCTCCAGGCGTGCAGAGAACTGGTGATAAGTCTCTCCAGTCAACAGTTTGGCATTTCTAAACTTTTTCTTATAAAATTCACTGTTCTTCTAATATCTAACTAGAAGAGCTTGCTTAAGAATGTCATAGTCGTCTTGGTCATCTTTGCTCAGTTTGGCAAATAACTCATAAGAGGTTCCCCTAAGCCCCTGTGATAACTTCATACTCCATCTTTCTTTTTCTAGCCCATACATGGTAGCTAGTGCCTCAAATCTAGAGAGGAATGATTCAATATCATCCTCTTTTTCTACGAAGGGGTCCAAATGAAACCCCATGGCTGATGAGGAGGCTACCTAGCTTGCAGCAGAGTCGGAGGTGGATGGGCTAGTACCATTTTCAGGAGCATAGCCTTGCAACTCTAACTCCCTTAGTCGTAGCTCATGTTCCCTTTGGAGTCTTTTATCTTCAGCCTCCCGTTCTGCAGCCAATCTCTTGTCTTCCCTTTCAGCCTCAAGTCTCCTTTCTTCCTTCTCCCTTTCAGCCTCAAGTCTCCTTTCTTCCTTCTCCCTTTCAGCCTCAAGTCTCCTTTCTTCTTTCTCAACCTCCAACCTCTTAGCCTCTTTTTCTGCCTCTAATTTATTCTCCTCTAACTGCAGCCTCTTGATCTCAGCCTCCCTATCAGCCTCTAATTTCTTAATCTCCCTAGCATCTTCTAACAAAATTCTCTTCTCTTCAACTAACCTCTTTTCTTCTCGGGCAATAAACTTATCACACTTTTCTGTTACATAGGAAATCAGACCTTGACCTTCCATCCCCATGTCTCTTGCAGCCTGCACCGCAGCAGATCTGAATTTGACCAAGTCTGCCATTGTATTTTTAATGATAGTCAATGTTATCAAACTAACTTAACTAATTAACCAACCTAAACACAAAACACTAGGCACTGATATCTCAACCCACTCTCAAATTATTTTAAATATTATATTTTAAAAGTTCTGGACAAACGACCCAATATAATTAATAGGAGAAGTTTAAAATCCCAGGAGCGAGCTATCCAATATAAATGATAAGTTAAAATCCCGGACCAGGAGACCCAATATATGTGGTGGATTTAGATGTTATGACTTGTTGTTATGTATTTCTATTGTACTGAATGAGGTCAGCTGTGAAGGCCCCTGAATCTAACAATTATTAGGGTGAGTTTTCAGAGTGCCTTTCTGCTACCACCTTATGATCTCATTCAGACTTATTCTTGACTAGTATGTCTGATAGCTACGTATAATGTCTAGGGTAATGTAAGGTGTGTTGTAATAATATGACAACAAATACAACTAAGAACTCTATGAAAAGTATTTAACAACACCCAAAGTTAAGTTTAAATGTGAATTAATTTTTAACAATTTATTGTTCCAGTATCACAATTTTGTGTATACTGGAATTGAAATTCACAATGATCAATCAAAATATTTACATCAAAATGATTCAATTTATAACTGTATATATTATTGTTCACAAATTTAATTACATGTGTCAATCTGGGACAATGTCACTGTACTATAGCTCCTATGAATGGGTACTGTTAGGAAGAACGTCTAAGTTCATCACAATCTGAATATTTAATAAACACTTGGGAAATGAGAGCAATTTTTGGGTTGATATATCAAATGCCTGCAGACACTGGCTTAACTTTGTGGCTTCTGATGTGCAGGATGAAGTATAGTCACCCCACCAGCTTCCAATAACAAGTCAGGCTTCTGATCTTGAAATAACAAGGAGGCACACAGTTGATACTGCCTCACTTCTTTAGATGCAGAATTATACAGATCTCAGCTGACCTGGGCTCACTTCTAGTCGTGGATGAAACCCTGGAACAATATAAATGCGGCCTACATCACCCTCTGATATACTCTCTCTTTCCCTAACTAAACATTTTAATTCATTCAGATTCAGCATGGTAACTACACAATTAGTTACTTACTTACTTACTTAGTCGTTCCCCTTCTACCGTGAGATGTAGAGGTTTGGAAGAGAGAGCGACAGACCATTCTATCAGCTGTCTTCTTCCTGGCCTGGTTCCATTCTAGTCCTCGGTCCTTCAAAGATTGTCTAATGTTGTTCTCCCAGCGGACTCTGGGTCGTCCTGGAGGTCTGGATCCCTGGCTCTTTGTTTCCCATGCTTGTCGTGGTAGCCGATCTTCTCCCATTCTGCAGACATGGCCAAACCATCTTAGTTGGGACTGTTCTATTTGGATCTGCAGCGGATGGGATTTTAGGCCTTGACGGATCGTCTGGTTGCGGACCATGTCTCTTCTTGTTACTTCAACCACTTTCCTCAGATACCTCATTTCTGAAGTTTGGATCTGGCTTTTGTGGGTTGTAGTCATTGCCCACGACTCGCATCCATATGTCAAGACTGGGACATAGGTGGAGCGGTATACAGCCATCTTCGTTTTTTTACCAACCTCTTTCTTGCTGAGGAATCCACGATTTATGGCCTGAAAAAGTCTCCCAGCCGCTGCTTTTCGAGTGGCGAACTCTTCTTTGATGCCTCCCTTTCGGTCTATAATAGCTCCGAGATATTTAAAGTGGTCGACCTGCTCCAGGACCTGTTCTCCCAACTTAATCTGATGTTTTCTTTCTTCTCGTGATATCACCATGGATTTTGTTTTAGAGCTGCTTATGACCATCCCTCTCTTCTCCAGCTCTTCCTTCCAGACTTGCAGGTTGGATTGGAGATGTGCCTCTGATTTAGCAATCAGGGCAACATCATCAGCAAATGCCAGCTCCGAAGTATAGACCTGTCTCATCTTCCAGTACCCCACTGAATACTTTCTTGTTCTCTCCTTGCATGCCTTGATGACATCGTCCATAAGGAGTATGAAGAAGTAAGGTGATAGGATATCACCTTGTCTTACACCAGTGGTGGTCCTGAACTCTTCTGACTTATGGTTTGCTGTCCTCACATAATTTCTGCAAGACTTGTAGAAGCTCTGTATAGCATGAATCAGAGGTGCTGGAATATTCTTCCTTGCCAAACAGTCCCAAAGTTTGCTCCAGGGGACCCTGTCAAACGCCTTTTCCAGATCTATGAAACAAAGATGCATCTCACTCTTATACTCAAGGGCCTTTTCACTCAGCTGTCTGAGTGTGAAGATTAGGTCTTGAGTACTTCGGTTTGCTCGGAATCCGCACTGGACCTCATCCAATTGTGGCTCAGCTAGGCGTCGGAGTCTCTGCTCTAGGATTCTAGAGTAGATTTTACCAGGGACACTGAGAAGGGATATGCCTCTATGGTTTCCACATTGTCGATTGTCACCCTTTTTGAAAATTGGTGTTATGATGGCAATCTCCCAATCCTTTGGTATGGTCTTGTTGCACCGTGCTGCCTGTAGGACCTTTAAGAGTAATAGGTCGCCTGATGCTCCCATGTACTTAACCATTTCTGGTGTTATACCATCATGCCCTGCTGCTTTGCCCATCTTGATTTTCTCCAGTGCTGCCCTCAGTTCTTCCATCTTTATGTCATCTTCACCATCATTGGTTTCCTCTTCTGTGTCAGTGGTTATCATTTCTGATGCTTCATCATGCTCACCATCCAGGAGTTCTGAGAAATATTCTTTCCATCTTTCCATTACTTCCTTCGGGACAGTAAGCAATTTGCCTTGCTTGTCCTTTATAAATTTGAGAGGGCATTGTTTTTTCTTTCCTCATGTTCTTTAGGGTCTTATAGAACAATTTCTGGTTTTCTTGTGCATCTTTTTCTAGCTTTTCTCCAAATTCTTCCCAGGACTTCTGTTTTGCTGCTAGCACTTTGTTCTTTGCTTCTGTTCTGAGTGTCACATATTCTCTATATTTTTCCATTTGTCCTGTTGTGTTTTTAGCTCCTAAGTATTGTTTCCATGCCATTTTCTTCTCTCTTATTTTCTCTTTGACTTCCTCTGTCCACCAAGGTGTCCTCTTTCTCTGGTTCCCAAGTCGGACTTCACCGCATGCTTCTGCAGCAGCTGTCTTTATGATATCCTTGAATTTATTCCAGAGGGTTTCCAAGTCATCAGGTCGTTCTTCTGTGTTGCTCACTGCTGTAGCAATAAGCCCCTGATATCTGGTCTTAATTTCTGGCTCTCTCAGCTTGTAGGTCCTAATGCTCATTTCTCCTGCTCGTTTACTTGGTTTCTTGCGTGATGTTGGGCAGTTCCTAGGCTGAGCAACTCTTTCAGTTGTTCGTTTGATTGTTAGCAGGTAGTGATCACTTCCAGTCTCTGGCCCCCTCCAGACTCTTGCATCTCGGACATATCTGAATGAGCTTCTCCGAACAATGGCATAGTCGATCACTGACTTCTCATTCTTGGTTGGTTCACATCTAGTGTATGCATGTATGCGCTTATGGGGGAACTTTGTGTTTGTAATGATCAGATTCTGCTCACTGCAGAATCTAAGGAGTCGCTTTCCATTGTCATTGAGAGTATCTTCTCCATATCTTCCGATAACTCCACCCCATCTAGCATGGTCATTTCCAACTCTGGCATTAAAATCTCCGAGCATAATAACTTCATCTAGGCAGTCATCCACTGTCCTTTGAAGCAGCTCGAAGAATTCCTCCTTGACCTCTGCTCTCTCATCCTCATTTGGCCCATACACTATGACCAGGTTGACTATGGTTTCTCCTTCTTTTAGTTTTACAACCATAATGCGCTCCGAGACAAAGTTCCATCCCTTGATACTATCTTTTTGATTTTGGGCCACAATGCAACCCACGCCCCCTTTAGCTCTTTCAGATATGGGTACACCACTGTAGAGCAACGTGTTGCCATCGAGATCCATGACTCCTTGTCCTTTTTTCTTCGTTTCCGTTATAGCCAGGATTTCTAGTTTTGCTTTCCTCATCTCTTCCACCAGCTCCTCTTCCTTCCCATTTATACTTCTTGTGTTCCAAGTTCCATAAGTCGTAGTCCGTAGTCCGTTCCAGTTCGTCGCCTTTAGAATCAGTCCGGTTTTCTCTCTTGTAGTTCGCGTAATCATGATTTAAAGCAAACAGGTGATTGGCCTGTTGTGCCTTTGCATGGTGGAGGGGCTGCCTCCTTACGGCCTCCATGCAGGCCGCCCTCCTCCTTTTTCATCCGGGCTTGGGACCGGCATTGGCGGAGTTACACAATTAGTTAACGTTCTTAATTGGTTTGTTACCCCATTCATGGTCAAATAAACTTCAAACTACAGTTTGACACTTTCCTTGACAAAGGAAACATTTTAAGTTAATAATATCAAGTCATGTACAAAGACGGTGACTTGCTGAAGAAGACGGCCAGTGGTTTGCCTGGTCTTATGCCACAATACTGTTCAACAATTTCCCCTTTACTATTTAATTTTATTTTCTCCCAAAGTGTCAGAAAACCTGACGGGCTTTTCACAAACCTATTACTATATTTCTTAACAACTCTGTGAAACAACACAAAGTTTGATGTTGGCTTCAATCTAGATAATCTTTTCCCCACATAATTTTCATACAAATTCAATAATATATACATAATGATAATAATAATGATAATATAAAGGTTTTCTTTCTTACCGCATCAGAGAAATATTAAACACTAATAGTTTGAATTGAGATAATATGGTCAACTCCAGATCTCTTACTGGTGCAGAACAGCTAAGCCAAGACAGTACTTTTATCTTGCTTTTAAACAACTTTAGTGTCGAAAATCTCTATCACAAGTGGCCCCGAATACTACTATCCGTTAGTTTTATTCTTCCCTTAGTATATTAGGCTACAGCCAATCAGGTACTCTTTGGCTTTTAGCGTCCTTATATTCAAACTCGAACTAAATTTTCAAATCTAGGACTAACTTCCCCCTTATCCCCACCACAGGGCAAACTGAGAAAGGTTCAAGTCTGTTCGTCTATCTGTCTTCGTCAATATTTCGGTTAATTCCTAACAGTTTATAATTCTGACCAATAATTAGTGATCCTGTTGTTACCTGTCACACAGTGATTAAATTTTTATTCTTGTATTCATTATATTCAATATTATCGTTTTTATTCTTCATTTCCTCAACTAACATATTTTTCTATCTTGCCAATTCAAATTTGTAAACACTAACTCGTAGTACCACCAACTATGCTCCTTCCCTTCCCCGTTCCATACTGTATTTTTTCAAAATATTCCACGTTAATCGTAATTTTTTCTTTTCTTTAAACTGCCGCTCTCATTCATTACGAGACAACGCTTGTAGTAATACGTCACAAAAGCAACAAAGTACTGTCTGTACGCTACATTAGACCTACTTTTACGCTAGAGATACATGTGAGTACGGGTTTGGGGCTGTCTCGCATCCGATCATTGTGGTAATATACATTCGCATCTGCGTTACAGAAAAAGGGGTTTTCCTATCGTATTTTTGAAACAAGCTACGATATCGGCTTGCACTATCGTCTGCTCGGCTCGCGGCGACCAAGCAGAACCAAACGCGTGTCGAAGTGTAGCATTTTCTCTCTCCCTCTTATTCTTTCACCGTTTCTGTCTTACTATCTTCTCGGAACAACTAGGCTTGGTTTTGTGTCAAAATATGTTACGTTAGTGTCCCAAGGTCGAGGCATAAAATCTTAGCACTGACTTGCAGCGTAGGAGATAACGTCCTCCATAACTTCGCTATTTTATTCCTATGTTATTTTTACACTTATAAACACTATATATATATTTCGAGCGGTGAAATCTCGGACATCATCACACAAATCACCATGTTTAATTTACCTGCATAACATGGCTATATATACTGCTTTAATAATCCTGAAGGGAAAAAAAATACATTTGACCAATTTTTTTACAAATCAGTTGTAGATTTTCATAAATGGGTGCATGCGCTGAATACAATGATTGAAATGGTATAGTAAGATCGCCAATGTGGGACTGATGACAAGAACCAGACAAATGCCCATGGAACACGGGATGAGACAGAGATACTGGAAATGGATAGAAAACAAATAGAGAAAACATGTGGATACATGGCAGGACTTATTTGTGGAATCCCCAGGGTAGGACAGGTAGAGGGACAACGAAAAATGCACGGCCTAAAGAATTGAAGACAGAAATGAGGAAGACATAATAAAACGATATTTAGCTGGCGACACTGGACATTAGAATTTAGAATGAGTTTGTTAAAGATGTATGCTCCTTGGGGAATTACAAGTTATGCTATGTCAATTCTAAAATCATAAAGCATGTACCAAAAATGGTTAAGTCCTCAGACCATCTCAAAGCAATACCTTAACGAACAGTCTTACAAATTATCTTATATATATATATATATATATATATATATATATATATATATATATATATATATATATATATATATATATATATATATATATATATATATATATATATATATATATATATATATATATATATATCTATATATATATATATATATATATATATATATATATATATATATATATATATATATATATATATATATATATATATATATATATATATATATATATATATATATATATATATATATATACTCATGGAACAAAGTAAGTGTGAAACACTTTATAGGGCACTGTGCGTGATTTCATGGACGAAATGAAATAAAAGTTGGCACACAATGTGGTTGAATATTGAATAAAAGACCAAGTGATCACTTTGATTTTAGTGAAAGTGTCATGAAAGAAAGATAAAAACTAAAGTCAGTGTGGTCCCCACGAAAAAATGAAATCTTGATTTCAGTACCGTGTATGTCCACCTTGAGCTGTTATCACTGCTTGTCAGCGCCTTCTCATCGAGCCAATGAGACGTTGGATCTGTTGTTGGGGGATGTTATTCCATTCTTCTTGCAACGCTTGTGCTAACTAGTGGTGGTTTTCAGGAGGATTTTGTCTTCTTCGCAGCCTACGTTCCAGTTCGTCCCACAGGTGCTCGATGGGAGAAAGCAAAACGTTCTCCTGGACTCCTGTACACCAAATCACGCCCATCATTGCCTTGCAAACAGAATCTTGACTCATCAGAGAACAGAATGCGTCTCCATTGATGACAGGGCCATGCAACGTGCTGTCTGGCCCAGGCCAAGTGTGCTTGTCTATGGCGACTGTCAGTGCTGGTCTAACTGCAGGTCTGTGAGGTAAGAGATTTGCCTCTCTGAGCCTATTCCGCACTGTTCTGCACGACACGGGTCTTAAACCTGAAATGTTCCTGGCAGTCCATGTTGCCTGAATAAACCTGTTACGCAAGTGCATAAGGCGTATGTAACGGTCTTATGCAGGGGTGGTAACTCGTGGTCAGCCACTTCTATGGAGCTCAGCAGTGGATCCAGTTTGGTGGAAACGAGCTTGAATGCGTGATATAGTGTTCCTGTGAACATTGAAATGTTGTGATACAGCTAATTTAGTCGCTCCAGCAGCTAACATCCCTTTAGCTATTGCTCGCTGTTGTTGGTTCAATCTTGGCATTGTCAAAAAAGATGTTTCTGTTGGACTCTTGGTACTCTCTATTTCAACGATTATGTTTTCACATGCTTGTGATTAGAGCTACCCACTTACCTTCCTTTTATCTGTGATAAATTCTCCCCTACGACACTTTTCACGTGATTTATCTTGCACCGTGATTATCTCCCCATGAATAGTGCGATTCAATTGTAATTGCACGGGTAAGTGAACAACACTCACACAGAAATGTGTGCCAACTTGCATTTCAGTTCGCCCAAGAACACACGCACAGTGCCCTGTTGAGTGCTGCACACTTACTTTTTTCCATGAGTATATATATATATATATATATATATATATATATATATATAAATATATATATATATATATATATATATATATATATATATATATATATATATATATACTGAAGTACATTAACAACTCACCACTATTATATATACTGATGCCGAGAAGCTGGAAAAAAGTGTGGGAATGGATTTTCCCCGTGTTTGTCATGAGGTAGAGAGCGAATGGCTGCTGGAATGGAAAGTGCATGATTCAACCCACGGGTTTGTGTACAGACTACATGAAAGCAATGAAAGTTACACGTGCAACACGATTCCCAACAGCTATGACCCTGAAAATGTGTACGCGTTGTGGCAGTATACTCGGTATAAAAAGGCCGTTGAGACAAAACACCCAGTACATGTGCTTGAAATGCCACGACTATCTGAAAACGACCGCTAACGAGCCATTGGTATGTTGGAGACCGGAATGAGCTCGCGGGCCATTGCCAGAAGGATGAATTGCGACCACAGCACTATTGTACGTCTCAATGAACGTTACGGAACCACTGGCAGTGCCCGGGATAGACTTCGGAGTGGCCAACTACGAGTTACTACTCCTGCGCAAGATCGTCATATTGTGCTGAGTCACCTAAGGAATCGTTCTCTCCCGGCAAGTCAAACAGCAAGAGCAATAGTGGGTAGACGTGGGCAAGTCTCTCGAATGACAGTCATACGACGACTAAGAGATACAGACCTTACTGCAAGACGACCTTATGTTGGGCCAAACTTGACTCACAGATATCGTCAGCAGCGCCTGCAATGGGCAGAGCAACATGTCAGATGGACTAGACCGCAGTGGAATGCTGTCCTATTCACAGACGAGAGCAGATTCAACATATCCTTTGCTGATGGACGTATGCGGATTTGGCGACGATGTGGAGAGCGCTTTGCAGATTGCTGTGTTCGTCAGCACAACCGATTTGGAGGTAGCAGTATTCACATTTGGGGAGGATTCAGTTTTCACCATCGCTTGCCTCTTCACGTCTTCCGTGGAAATGTTAATGCTGTGACATATCGAGATGACATTCTGGATGTATTGGTTGCTCCTGCGTTCACAAATTATCCAGACTTGCAGCTTCTCCTGCAAGATAACGCACGTGCGCACACCGCATGCATTACGCAGCAATATCTACAGCAGCAGAACGTTGCGACGATTGATTGGCCTGCCCTATCACCAGACATGTCTCCTATAGAACATCTGTGGGACGAGCTTGGACGCAGAGTCTACAGGCAAGGTTCTCCAGCTAATCTGCAACAGCTCGAAGCTGCTCTTACACGTGAATGGGGCGGAATTTCCTTCAGAGACTTGTGCGTTCAATGCGGAGCCGCTGCTAAGCTTGTTTGCAAGAACACGGTGGACATACCAGATACTGAGGACAGTGTGAATGAATTTTTTTATTGGTTGCATTTTTGGTTTTCTCCCTTGCCTGCACAGAATGCAATGAATTTCATAACAATCAAATGTACAAATTAATGACCAGCATGGATTCATAGGAAAATAAATAAAGATTTAAAATATGTAAACTTGTAAACACTTATATTTACATTTCACACTCTGTTCCTGGATTATACAGGTGGTGCGTTTTTAATGTGCTTTTGTATATATATATATATATATATATATATATATATATATATATATATATATATATATATATATATATATATATATATATATATATATATATATATATATATATATATATATATATATATATATATATATATATATATATGTATATGTGTATATATATATGTATATATATGTATATATGTATATATGTATATATGTATATATGTATATATGTATATATGTATATATATATATATATATATATATATATATATATATATATATATATATATATATATATATATATATATATATATATATATATATATATATATATATATATATATATATATATATATATCTTTTATCCAAGCGGTCTAATTTTAGGACCGAGGTCTTGTAACCTGACCATATATGGCTCGAGTAGTCAGCCTTTCCTGGAATGTTTCAGATCGCCCACCTGAGCTTAACTCATGGGACTTGCGTCTTACGACGCATGCGCGAGAATTTGGGGCGCGGAAAGAGGACTGTATGTTAGGGAGTCGAGCTGGGATTTTTGAAGGGGTTAAGATGCGCAGCATCTCCTATCTGGCTAGGCGTTCGGGGAAAGAAAGCCTCTGTGTGACAAAAGAATGTCTTAGATTTATCCCCATGTGTTATTCTAAGCGCCAAGGATGGCAAGTGTTGTTTTGGTGTTATTCGTTGGATTGCTGGCAAGGTAAAATAACTTTACACCATTTTTTATCTCTGTTGTCAATTGACATTGTAGTGACTTTTCCTCCAGTGCGGGAAAGAGTCACTGAAGATATTAGCATTGGAGCTCGCTCATTATACTGACATTGCATTTATTGGGTTAGAGGAAGCACAGAGAACATTGCACATGCTAGAACCCGCTATTCAGGCGGTATCATTTGAACAAGGACTGACATACCTTGTTTGTCTAAAGCAAAGCCACAGAGGTCATCGTATTTTAGGAGCCCGCCAAATTTGCGCGGCCTGCTTATGCCAGAAAATGTACTTGACTGGGTTAGTCAGAGGATATTCAAAAGAAAGTAGAGATTAGTATTGTATGCTAGTAGCCCGCTAACTTTGCGGTGTAATTTGACCAGAGACGTACCTGACTTGCTGGGGTCAGGTGAAAGATGAACTAAGCTTATGTACTTGACTACGCCCCCTTGGCTGGGTAGTTTTCCTGTAGCTGTACCAAGGAAGGATAGAATGATATGCCAGTACTATGATATGTACAAGCTACTAATGATTGATAGATGCCAGCTGCATTGAACTGTTATCATGCCTATGATGTTATTGAGTCTTGTCAACATGACTATGTATTGATGTCAGCGTAACCTGTTGTCGTCCTGTGATAAAGTGTTGAAACGTCAACAGTCGTTTAACGCTTCCTTGACTTCATCATCGTGAGTTACTGTGATGTCTTCGTGACCTGTTTATAATAGCCCTGTGTGGGCGTAGGTATATATATCATCAATACGAAATATCAACATACCACACGTATACAACCATTCAACATGTAGTTAGCCAGCTCTTTGGGGTCCCATCTACAGAACTGTACCTCAACGTTGAATTAAACTACAACAAGTACCTAACATATAAAAAAAAATAAGATGCATGCATGTGGTGAACTTCTAAATACAATATCTAAATTAGAATATAACAGTATAGGCATAAAGTCAAGATAAGATAGTACCAGAAAATTTCGGCGAGAATCGTAGGTTGTCGCCTACGCCTTCAGCTTATTATTTGCTAACGCATAAGCCGAACAAAACGGTACCCTATTTTTCAAATTCGTCCTTGACATAAACGCCCCACTTTTTCTAGTTCTAAGAAATATTTGCCTAACTGCATTTGGGGAAAGGAGAGGCAAGGCTAGATAAAACACGCAAATCACGTCTCAAATTGGTTCTAACACTACAACCGACTTGCACGCTTTGCCCTAGGCGGGTTTCCCCAATACGATGAAAAAGTTAGAAATGTAGACACTACGGTCATGGAAACACGTTTAGCTCTTATTGCGAATGACATAAGCTCTCGTATTTAGCTTGAAAACTAACATAGAAAAAAAGATAGAATTTTGAACCAAGCCACCTAGCCCCATAAAAATCGTATATTCGTGTACCTGAAGACTTGCTGACCAAGAATATGTTGTTAATTATCTAAATAGTCCATTAAATAATCAAATATTGATAAAACAATACATAGAGATCAGAGATACTGTCAGGTCAAGTCATATCTGCTTAGATTGGATCGCATATTTTTTGGGAAAAAATTAGGTGAAAGCTAGGCTAAGATGGTACGAGGAAGGGGATTGGGTGGAATTTGAAGTGAGACGAAATATTATTGGCCGACCTCGTACTAAACATATATCACCCGAGTAACGTAGTAGAAAATTGAATTGTATTTTTGAATGACTTTGTTTACAAGTGAAATAAGGGTAATCATTGGCCAGAGTAGTTGATATTGGGGAAAAAGCATTCGTTGGGGACGCCATTTCTAACAAAATTTTGACACATAGCGACGAGATCAGGCTTGTGCAGTGAAAACCATATTTCTCAAAAGCCTGGACAAAACGGCAGATCTAAAGTGTGCCAGTCATCGTTCACTGTGTATTTCATTGAATAAATGTGGTAAGATTGATTTTATTAACATGTATTTGAAATAAAAATTGAATGTGATATAATAATGTACGACAATAAGTAAGTAGGCAAAGCTTAGAGATTGATCCACCATGTGTTAGACTGTCAGAGAGGTGTAAAACTACAAGAAAATATGTATGATTGTCATCAAGGAGCATAACACCTATCCTATTATATGGAAAGATGACAGCTGGAATTGCAGTGGCGTTGTAACTATTAGGGGAGAGGAATACTGGTGTACATTGTCACATCAAAAGATAATGGTGGCATAGGTTGGTATAAAGCTATGACCCTTTTCGTTTGTTTGTAATGTACCTGTACTTAAATGTGGAATAGTATAGTATACTAGGTATAAAGAAGGATGCATAACCTTCACATTTCAGGGTCCTGGGTACTGACGTTAATGTAGTACCAAACGCTTGAAAACTGCTCGATTCAGGACTCTGTCTGTATACTTCGAACCCATGCTAGTGGCCATTGCCCATCAAAAGGTGGAAAAGATTGTCAAGCGAGCAGAGGAAACGTTCTACCTGTATTCTCCTGCCAAGATAAGTTCTTGTTCGGCACCTGAAAGCTCAACTAAAAGAACTTAACAGACTAGAAAGTGACATTAAAGAAAACTGTGCCTAGTATTAATATTTCCACAAATGACAAACGAAAACAGACTTAACTTAAAGGGAGTGATTATAACCAACAACTTATGGTGTAATACCAGTATTACCTCAAAGTAGAAGAATATAACCACACACTTATATTAGAATAATAGTGTATGTATGGACAGAAGATCCACTGTGTTATTGGAATGTTGTAAATGATTCTTTTGATTTCACTTTTGATTGTCAGTCCTGGTTCAAAATAAATTAGAATCAGGATAATAAATTGTACACAATTTATTTACACAAATTTCAACCACTGTCTTAAATAAGATAGCCTTTTAAAGTGTCGTTGGTATGTTATTGTTGTAGTACTGTTGGTTCAGGGACCTTCATAGCTGATCTCATTTAATACAATAATAATACAGAACAACAATTCATAACATCAAAACCCACCACAATGTACTCACATACCTCACACTGTCTAATAACGCCTATCAGTCAAGTCCCGTATCAGTTGTCAATTAATTAACTCATGATCAACAGCAATAATGCAAGGCAATATACAACAAACAAATTTATAACAGCGTAAAAAGATGAAATGAGACAGACAATCATATTAGTCAAGTGAATGAATGTAACATCGTACGCTAAAAGATTAAAGTCATGTGTACATCTTAAGTACTTGTCATAAAAAGTTTATTGTGGTGTCAATAAAAAAAATGTTATCTTGCACCTAACGAAGGTAAGAATACGCTGATATATGGTACAGATAGAAAATAGTATTGAGAACCCTCAAAATATCCCCTCAATAATTAGTGTGAATGTAGTAATGCATTGTGTCAAAGAATGAATCTTCTCCCGCGAATTAAAACTAATTAACAGCTAACTAAATCACTGTATTAAATTTGATAATGTGGTATTACTATACACACTAGTGGAACAATAAACAACTAAAGCCCAGCGACGATGTTTATAATCGATCCAAAAAAGTCAATGTCCATGATTCTCTGCCATATTATCAAACAAGTTCCATTATCAGTTCACGTTAAGTAACATTATTCTTAGACCATTAATGAATGTGTCTTTTTGCACATAAACCGAGTATGACAATTGTTAATAAGGTCGAAGACATCCACGTAATGAGCTGAGTAAAACGAGGGTCAACTTGAAATTGGCGATATCAGCATTCATCATCATCAGGTGCCGAGTGAATCGCTCAATACCTGTAAGTACTGTCAAAAGAGTAATTGAGCAACTTCCTTTAATTTCGGATGAAAAACTAACGATAGTTCTCAGCCTTGGTATTCATCGTAGAGTCTTTGTATATTTCATATCCCTGCTTTTCATAATAGTAATAAAACAGGAAATTCCTTTCAGCACCAGCATTATCAGCAAAAGACGTTCATATATGGTGCAATGTTCTATTGGTAAACACGTGAAGAAGTCAGTTGATAGGTTTGTTGTAACCTCACAAGGTACCTGCATTTGACGTGTTGTTAGCTGACAGTGAGTCTTTTACGCAACGTGATAACACATCCGCAACCACGTTTTGACTGCCCTTGATAGCATGGATGTCATATTCGTAGGGTTGGAGCGCAAGTGATGCCCTGGCAGCCTTCTCATTACAAAATTTTACAGTTTTCGTATAGGACAAGGCCTTCTGATCTGTCTCCAAGACAAATTTTGCGCCAATAAAGTAGCGCTGAAGTTTTTAAAAACAATATACCACAGCGAGCAACTCTCGCTCTACGATGGGGTATCTTTTCTCCGTGGGTGTCAATTTACGTCTGACATACAGATTTGGATGTAGTCAATCATCGAATTCCTGCATAAGTGTACCGCCGATTCCTGACCAAGAGACGTCGACTCTAAGGATAAAAGGAAATCGAGCATCAGGCAATCTTAAAATTGGTCATTTTGAAAATACTCTTTACATTTAATGATATATCACAAGAATGTGACCAAATAATTTTATTTGGAAAGTTCTTTCTTAATACCGAAGACAGAACTGAAGTAATTTCTGAAACATTAGGCACAAATTTCCTATAGAATCCTACAAGACCCAAAAGACTGCGAACCTGTTTTTTTATCTTAGGAATTTCTAGATTCAAGATCCTAGAGATAGTGGAATTCTCAGGCTTAAGAAAACCGCCTCCTACTTTATGACCAAGAAAAGAAATTTCTGTGAATCCTATTTTAGTTTTTGAAGGTCTAGCAGTAAGATGATGGAGACGAAGATTAGTCAATAAAGACTGAATTACACGAACATATTTTTCCCAAGATTGATGGAAAAGGCAAATATCATCTATATAGGTAATTATGTCATCAGGATTAGAGAAAATTTTTCGCATCATACGAACAAAGCTCGCAGGAGCGTTGACGAGACCAAAAGACATAAAATTAAATTGGAACAATCCCACATGTGTAGCGAATGCAGTATAAGGTTTTGCTGTGTCCGACAAAGGGACTTGACAATAAACTTTTGACAAATCAAATTTACTGAAAAAATAGCTGTAGATAGTCTATCCAATAGAGAATCTAACAGAGGCAGAGGTTCAGCATCCGAGATAGTCAAAGAATTTAACAGCCTGAAATCAATGCAAATCCGAATGGATTTGTCTTTCTTTCTAATCAACACCATAGGAAAACTGTATGGAGATTGAAAAGGAGAAATTATGTTTAATTTTATCATATCCTCTATTTCCTTTTGTACTTGTGACTGAAAATGTACAGGGATAGGATAAGGTTTCAGCTTGATTGGTCTGAAATCAGTAAGAAGAATATCATGTTCAATGATATTTGTACGAGCAGGAATATCCGTGAGCACTCCAGGAGAAGATTGTAGTAACAATGAAATCTGATCTTTCTGATATGAAGCAAGAGTTGGCGAAATAGAATTATCCCACCAATTCTCAGTAGACAATAGTGGCAAAGTAGGAAGAGACAAAAGGGGCTCAGAAATATCAGGTAATTCAGACACCTCTTCCTGTATGACAGCTAAGGAAGAGCGACGATCAATGGGCTCGTCGATAGCCTCAAAGACTGGTCTAAGATGTGGAAGACGAGAGTGAAATTGTTGCAGCATGTTGATGTGAAAGGTTTTTTTTATTTCCTTTAATAGATATAATGTAGTCAACATCTGACAATCTCTCAAGCACAGTATATGGTCTTCTCCAAGATACAAGTAATTTATTGTCCTTATTGGGTAACAATATATAGGCCTCATCACCCGGCCACAATTGGCGCAGTTTTCTGTTTTGATTAACAAACAATCTTGCCTTAAGTTTAGCTTTGTCTGATGCTTCTTCAACTTCTTAAATTAACCACGTATTGGTAAGAGGTTTGAACATCCTCAGGCATGTCAGCTCCAACCAATAACTAATAATACATAATTCGGATTGATGATTGGCTTGTTTTGGTGTCTGTGACGTCTACTACTCTAGAAGTGAACTTGGCGACAGGAACCATCCAGTCATTACAAATTAACATTCTAATATAAAAGACACATAACAAATGTCTTCCACCATACCTCTTACCTCCAGCACAACTACTCCAATCATGTCCTCTGTTGTACCTCTCACCCCCAGCACATCCATTCCAATCATGTCCTCCATGATATATCTCACGCCAAGCACACCCACTCCAATCATGTCTTCCATTGTCCCTCTTACCTCCAGCCCATCTACTCCAGTCATGTCCTCCATTGTACCTCCCACCTGCGGCATATCTCCTACAATCATGTTCTTCACGATACCTCTCACTCCCTGGACATCTGCCCCATCACCATCACGTTCTCCTTTATACCTCTCACTTCAAGCACACCTATTCCAATCATTTCCTCAACTGTACCTTTAACCTCCAGCACATTTAATTTAATCGTGTCCTCCACCACACCTTTCACCTACAACACATCTACCCACTAATGTCCTCCACCATATCTTTCACCTCTAGCACATCTACTCCAAAGTTTCCTTCATTGTATGTTTTTCAGTTCGGTTAGTTTAAGGGAGAACAAGAGTATGTAGTTCCCCCCTTATATAAAAATAACATTATTTTATATGGCTGGCAATTAAAGCTGTATTGTAAATGTCATCACTGTAACCAATTTTCATTTCAGTGTATATTAACTGATCCTAATGTTTAAAATCTTATGTAAGATGATCTCTGCATTTCATCCGTAGTGCTAGTGGGTCACCAACTCCACAGGTTCTAAATAGAATGGCAAATGATGTTTCTCGCTGTGTGCAAAAATGGAGACTCTAAATGTTAAAAATAAAAATTTTAGTTTTAAGAAACTGATGTTGTTCAGTATCCACTTAGCTTTTAGAAATGTGAAGATGGACATCACTTTCAGATATTGTAGACTTATCCTAGAACTGGTACTACCATCACCAGTAAGAAAGTTTCTGCTATGAACTTTTACGCATACCGAATAATGATACTGGCTGACTCACTAAACCGCATTTTAAAATGCTGCCAGATTTTCCACCAGTTTATTATCGACATTTATGCAAAAATTGAAGGTGAACATCTTCGATTCATCCGTTTAAATCAGAAAAAAACTAAGAGTAGACAATTATATTCATTTGCGTGATACAATGGTTAATAATGGAAATGTTGCAGACATTGGACAAATGGTTATATTACTGGCTAAATTTACAGGCAGTCCAAGGCATATGCATGAATATGCTCAAGATGCTCTAAGGATGTGCACACTAAGAAATTTATTCATTTTTGCCCCAGGTGGCAACACCAAAAATATTGTTTATCAAAAAGCACGGAATAATGTTGCAATAATAAATGTAGAAAATAACGATAAGTAAATAGGACACGATGTAGTCAAAAATATTAATTGTAACTTATGTAAATTCCATGTGTGTAACTTACGTATGTAAGTTCTGTAAACCGTTACTAGAAAAACCGGGCAATGCCGGGTACATACAGCTAATATACTATATATATATATATATATATATATATATATATATATATATATATATATATATATATATATATATATATATATATATATATATATATATATATATATATATATATATATATATATATCTATATATATATATATATATATATATATATATATATATATATATATATATATATATATATATCAGTACCAGTAGGTCTATTCTTTGTCTCCATAGAGACCTACGGAAACTATTCGCGTCAAGTGTGTGTATGTGTGAGTCTGTAAATGTCTGTTATTTTATTTCATTATCTAACTGCTGTAGAATAGCTATTCTATTTTAGATTTGTTACGACCATGACCACCTCTACATAATTTATAGCAGCGCTTGATGAGTAAATAAATAAATAGTAGGATAACAATTATGATGGTAATAATAAAAGCGATAACATCTAACACGTAAAGTTTGTACCACGGCATCTGTTGACCTGCTGACCTCATGTATTCTCCACCGTATTTCATCACGTGGTCCAGCCAGTATGCTGCTTCCTTCTTTGGAACTTTATACAACTCACGGTAAAGACTGGAAGCTTTCCTAATGTTCTCTGCAAATTTACCTTTGTAAACTATTTGTTTCATCGTGGGGGCCAGTTGTTCAGCACTAGCTTCCCGCATATCGGCACGGAGACCAAGCTGTTTAACTAGGACTCTTTCCGCGTTGTAACCCTGATCTCCGTATATGGGAAGGCACAATATAGGCACTCCATGATAGAGGGCCTCGTACTGTCCATTTTTTCCACAATGGGAAACGAAAAGCTTGGTTTTCTCGTGCCCCAGGAGGTCATTTTGTGGTACCCACGTCGACGTCATGATGTGATTGGGGTCAGGTGAAGAAATATTTACTCTCCACACCACTCTCAGGTCGAGTTGTTTGAAAGCTGAAACCATTTTGGAAGTGATGTATGGGGGTATTTTAACTACAGAACCTCCAAAAGTAACGACGATGAAGTTCTTTCAGATAAATCTTCTGTGGACAAGGTGAGAAATCTGAAGCCTGATTTGGTTGTTTTAGAGTCAGTACCATTAAACATGAACATGATAGTGCTTCCTTATATGTTGTACATTCCCTCATTGGAACTATTCATGACGTGGTACTGTCCAAAGTTCCCTTCAGTCCTGCTACAACACCTTTCCCATTGGATGGTTTGAGTGACAAGATGTCATTCTTCCAGAATTAAGTCTACTCTTGTCTTCATGGCTCGGATAAATTATGACATATTCTACGACAGCAGTCTGGTTTCGAAGTTTGCTCCACACAAGCCGTTCAAGTCTATCAATGATCTGGCAGCTAATGCTGAAGTTTTCATCGCTGTAGTCGATAATATTCTTGATTACCCCAGAACAACATTACCAAATACGAAATTGATGGGGGGATCTTTTGCATCTTCTGCCAAACCGCTGACTGGAGAATTCAAGAAGTTTGTAGACGAGTCTAAAAATGGCATCATTGTGGTTTCTTTTGGAGCTTACCTAGTTAACATACGTGTACATAACATCCAAGATGGTTTCAGCTTTTAACCAACTCGACCTAAGAGTTGTGTGGAAAGTTAACATTACCTCTCCTGACCCCAACCGTATCATGACGTCCATGTGGCTACCACAAAATGACCTCCTGGGGCACGAAAAAACCAAAATCTTTCTTTCCCACTGTGGAAAAAATGGACAGTACGAGGCCCTATATCATGGAGTGCCTATATTGTGCCTTCACATATATGGAGATCAGGGTTATAATGCGGAAAGAGTCCTAGTTAAACAGCTTGGTCTCCGTGCTGATATGCGAGAAGCTAATGCGGAGGAACTCGCTGCTTTGATGAAAGAAAAAGTGTGTGGGGATAAATACGCAGAAACATGAAGAAAGCTTCCAGTCTTTACCGGGAGTTGTATAAAATTCCACAGAAGGAAGCAGCATGCTGGTTGGACCACGTGATGAAATACGGTGGAGAATACATGAGGTCAGCAGGTCAACAGATGCCATGGTACCAACTTTACGTGTTAGATGTTATCGCCTTTATTATTAACATCGTTATCGTTATCCTACTATTCGTTTATTTACTCATCGAGCGCTGCTTTAAGGTTTGTAGAGGTGGTTATGGGCGTACCAAACCTAAAAAGGAATAGCGAGTCTGCAGCAGTTCGAAGAACATGTGAATAACGAAATACAATGATTACATATCTAGACGGTCTTTTGTTGAAAAGACGAGAGACAGGTGGAATGAGCCTGAAAGATATATATATATATATATATATATATATATATATATATATATATATATATATATATATATATATATATATAGAGAGAGAGAGAGAGAGAGAAAGACAGAGAGAGAGAGAGAGGGAGAGAGAGAGAGAGAGAGAGAGAGAGAGAGAGAGAGAGAGAGAGAGAGAGAACAAACGAACGAATGAATTTTACTTTCAAAGGGTAAAGAATTTGTCACGCAGGTCCGTCTGACATTCTGCCTATCCTTTCTCTCATCTTGTGTGCTGATTTGATTTATTCTCACATACATTTTACATATCAATTTAAAGGAATTCAACGTTGCGAAAATAAAATAAAAATGTGCTCTCATTCACTGTATCTAATTATTATAATGACATTAAATATGTTGAAAATTACAAAAATCGTCATTAGAATCTAAGTTCGATATTATATATGTATTTGGAAACATAATCAGATAGGACTGGGGCAGCGTTAATCAGCATTCATAAAGTAGAGAGAGTACTTTCGAAGTGTAATGATCACTATCGTAACAGTTTAGCCCCTAAAGAAGCATAGACCTTCAATAAATGTGTGCCAGGTACTACTGTCCCTTGTCACCTGCTCAAGATATGTCTATGTTTTCTTTATTCCATTTATTTCTGTCACCAATTCTCTTTTCCGTGACTTTTCGGCCTCATTCTACCTGCATTGTGTAATAGAAGCTAAAAAAATTTGTGAACATGGGAAATTAAAAATGAAACGTACAGAACAACAAAACTAGTTGCTTGTCTTAACATGGGCAAAGACACTCTGGAATTGCCACGTAAACTAGTGTCTTTATAATAAATTATGAATTGCACAACATAAATTCTGCTTTAAATTTATGGCTAATGTCGCGATCAGGATAATTCATTTTTAGGATTTGTACAGAAACTACAAATATGCGTAATAATGGCAGTGTGACAGCATTATCTTTGATATTTGGCGAGGATATTTGGATTTTGTCGGAAAATTAGAACAGCAGCATTGAAATCCCACAAAAGTCTACAAGAGTAAAAGTAAACTTAAGCGTGAACCTCCGAGAAAGAAAGATTTAGATCTTATTCTTCGTACACTCTCAGACGTCAGCTTGAATATGTTCAAGGAAAGGAGTGGTGAGCTCGAGGCTATTTATATCTCCATAGAGCTTTTCCATAATGGTATTGGTAATGGCCACATGTGCTTTCGCTAGATTATATTTCCATTTCTCAGTCCAAGTCCCAGATGGTATTTCCGAGAAACTTGCCAATGAGAGCTAAAGTTTATTCCGGCTCTCAAATCAAACAATCCTCTCTATTTAGAACTATGTGGGTCGGGGTGTTAAATCATTACTATCCCCCGCGTGTTTTAAAATATCAGTTTTAAAATTTAAACTCATGACCTCCTTCCAATATGGCAGTAATACTTCCGATTGCATTTGTGCAAACTCACAAACACATCGATGAACTTATTTCCTGCCTAATACCTTTGCCAACCTTATCTCCCCAGATGGGTATTCTGTATTACTGTTACAGAGACGAGCCATCGAAAGTTCTTACATATGGGGTGAGACTACCTTGTGTCAACAATATACCATCTCTATTAAAGGTGGATAGACGACTTAAGTGATAGAAGTATTATCCGCTAACCTGTCTAATTAGCCGTAAAATACTACGATTCACATTGTGAAACATTAACAACTATGGGAGAGCCTAGACAAAAATGCAGGTGCTTAAAATATGCCAATTATAGGACGACGAGTGAGGAAAACTGAAGAAATAAATCGGTAATGCAGGAGAGAACAAAGAATGTAGAAGAACGTACACACATATCGTCACACTTTCTCTGTTCTTCGTATGTTGGGCATCTTTGAAGCAGAATTTCAGCAGTCATTTTATCGGTGCCACAGTAACACTCATTGGTAGTTCCTATCTTTACCTTGTTGAATAGGTGGTATCCCAATCTGTTGTGGCCTGTACGGATTCTGAAGATTATCACTTGTTGTATTCTGTTGAGCTATATTGGGTATATAAGCCCGTCTCAGAAAATGTTCCTTACTTCCCGAAATCACTCCAAGATGTGAGAGAGCTGAGAAGATATCCAGAGGCTGACTCTTTTATATAAGAAGTCTTAACCGATAACACAAAAGATTACTGAAAAGAAGCCGCAACTGACCGCTATTGTGAGCGATTTGCAGATCGAAGTACCACTATTCCGAGTGAATTTCTGTATAGGTCGTTAAGCTTACAAAATATCTTAGTGAATTTATGTACATTTAACATTGATGAATATTTAAAATTATTGTTATGCTTAACATAAATCCTCATATCTTTATCTTGCCTTGTGCCCGAAGGAAGATGGTTTCACCATTATATAACCTCAATCCTGGACATCTTTGGCTCAGCTAGAAATCCTTGTTAGGACTGATCAACGCTAGCAAGAAAAAGCTTACAGTCGTTGTCTTTAATTGATGTTAGCATTTTTAAATGTATTGTACGATGTACCCTCTTTTGACTGACCTAACCACAGCCTTAAGACAGTGTTGTCGAAATGAAGAGTCTGATCAACAGTGGCCAGTCAGCATCAGAGAGGTATCTTGGTTATAAACCACAGATACTATAACCTGGTCATATTTTGCAGCTTCAAATAATGGTGAAAAACATAACACACTGTAAATAGGAAAAAAAAGGACTCTCATTTGGAAATCGTGAACTGTTTAACAGGGGTCCAACTCTGTCCCTGCATAAATAATAGCGTCTTCAATGTCCAGATGTTTTAACAATCGAGGGAAGTCAGCTGATACAGCATGTCAAGCAAGTTTAGTCATATTTAGCGTGAAAACAAAAACCAAGTCACCCAAGCCAATAGCATGATGAAAATGACCAACAAGTGACTATATACTGTTTATTTCAAATTGTGTGAAAATTTGCGTGACATTTATATACCAAAGTGATAATTGTTTACTATACATCAATAATCAATAAAGTGTATTGATTTGTTTATAACTGCTGTTGTTAAATTATTTAAATTTCCAATTATACACAGGGAAAAGACAAAAATAATGAGAATAAATGCAGGTAAT
Organism: Oreohelix idahoensis; assembly: GCA_024509875.1. Lineage (NCBI taxonomy): Eukaryota > Metazoa > Mollusca > Gastropoda > Stylommatophora > Oreohelicidae > Oreohelix > Oreohelix idahoensis. The sequence continues at coordinate 131,102 of JAMPIV010010658.1, forward strand.
GATAACAGGGTTGAACTTGAAGAAATACCAATACAAGATGTAGAATCGTACACATATCTTGGCAGCAATATAGACAAAGTTGGAGGGACAGACAGTGATATCAAACTAAGAATACAAAAAGCAAGAACAGCTTTCATTGCATTGGGAAATATATGGAGATCAATAGAAATCGGATCCAACACGAAAATAAGAATCTTCAACTCAAATGTGAAGTCAGTCTTATTGTATGGCTCTGAGACATGGAGAACAACAAAGACAACAACCAAAAAGCTACAGACTTTCATAAATGGGTGCTTGTGTACTGTAGAATAGAGGGATTAAAATGGTAGGACAAGGTTACCAACGTGGAACTGATGACAAGAATTAGACATGTGCCAGTGGAACAAGAGATGAGAAGAAGACGATGGCGATGGATAGGACACACACTGAGGAAACCTGTTGATAGCATTACAAGGCAGTCCTTGTTCTGGAACCCCCAGGGCAAGAAAGGCAGAGGTAGACCAAGAAGCACATGGATAAGAGAGCTGGAAACAGGTGAAAATGATGAGGAAAACGTGGAAAGGACTAGAGATGATGGCACGTGACAGGAGGACTTGGCATGTGTTTGTTGAAGGCCAATGCTCCTTTGGGAGTGGAGGGTTATGAATGAATGAATACATCAATAATCAATAAAGTGTATGAATTTGTTTATAACTGCAGTTGTTGAATTATTTAAATTTCCAATTATAATGTTGTTGTGCGATGAAAGAAATATTAATAATTTAAAACTGTCAGGGAATAAATACGAGCTGCACTCACATACTTATATAACACCCTTGGAGCATAGGATAGGTCTAACGAGAAGGTGACTTAGTACACATCTTCCTTCTACAGCTACAATCTAGAACTGTGCAGTTCACTACCTGACTTGCCCTATGCCATCCTTACCACTAGTTCACCAGTTCTTTTCTCCAGTTATGGGACTATACTTTCATATTTTCTATCCAACATCCATCTTTTTTTTTATTTTTTTTTAAAAATAAAGTTTTGCATCGTTTTGGCGAGGCGCGTCCTGTTCAACCTAGTCGGTTATATTAGGGCGCATATCCAAACACAAAAGGTCTCGCCACTCTGCTAACCTAATAAAACAGCACGGGAAAGTCAACAACAACCAAAGCTGAATACCAGAGGCCGACATATTTATATTTATTTATATTAGAATGGAACCAGGCCAGGAGGAAGACAGCCGATAGGATAGTGTGGCCGTTGACATATACGCAGATGATGATGATTATCTGTATGTCTACTGTGTGTATTATGGAAGGTCTCAACCCGTCTCACTGGCTGTCGCGGCTCTTGTTGCCTATATTTACATGTGTGAAGACCTATGACCAATCTTGTTACACACGAAACACACAGGTGCCCTATGTTCCTCATATCTTGGCCTATTGTATGTTTGTCTTCCTCTTCCTTGTCTCCATGTTGCTCTTTGCTGGCACTGCCCTGTCTCCATCGGTTCTTCTTCCCGCTCTTCGTGTGCCACTGTTCTTCTTAACCTAAGATCCAGCCTTCTTCTTACATTCTCCTCCGCTAGGGCTAGAGATATAGCCTCTCTTAAATTCTGCGGATCTTTCTGAAGCAAGTGTAGCTTCATTGGAGTACTGTTTAGTCCGTCAACAAATATCTCCATATGTTGTTTTTCCACTTCCTGCTGGTTGATGTCCTGTCCCAGGAAGGCTTCCTCTGCCAGGTTCAATAACCTGTCACTAAACATTTGTGTCGACTCTTGTGGCTGTGTGGCCGTATGACCTACTACCATCAGCATTTATTCATGCTGGAGGCCAGTAATAATAAAATGTAAAACTACCATTCGTTGAAATAAACAGGTAAGATTCTTAACTAAAATAAAAATTAACCCGAAGTACTAAGGGAAGGGAAGTGAGCGGTAGATAATTGACTAGGTCAGTTTTGACACTAGGCACGCTGAAATACCCAGCAGTTGTCATAGAAATATAGGGACGCAATAGAGACAGCTAACATCACGCCTTGAGCTCATGATCTCTGACCAATGGTTTATCGAATAGAATGAGCTCCCAGCCAATGATAACGTAGCCAGCTCAACCACGAAAAATATTGCCGGCAAGATATTCAGAACGAGTAATCCTAGAGAAATGATCCACGTAGATGGACGTGTAAAAATAGTCTGGTTTTCTTTAGTTGAGGTTCTTCAACATGATTTTTGTGACTAAGAATTCTTTAATGTGTAATTGTACACATGGATCAGCATTCGTTTAATTGATGCATGTAAGTAAAGTCTCGCCCTGCTGTTATGTATTTCAGCTATATTTTGCGTATTGAAATATATCAATGGAACTAATTGAATGGACGATTTAGATTGACCTGGGGAATAAAGCAAAATAATAAACTACAAAAGAAGGACATTACATTAGAGACTTTGACAATCTAGAAGAATTGAGAAATATGAAAAATGGTAAATAATACAATGAAACCTTTGTAGATGGACATGAAGAATAAGAGTTATGCACGTAATATGAAGAAAATACGACCAGTTTTGCCTATTGTACAAATTGTATATAATGTTGAAAAGTTTTAGTTGGAAACCAATTGATCTGTTTGATATTGAATAAAATATATGAAAATGAACAAGGCCGTTGTGGAGTGTTTGCCTGTTGAATAACATTATTTATCTGTTGGATTAATATAGATGCATTGTCATGATTCACAAAAATCTCAATCACAAATGCTCTCCATATACCACCTGTAGGAGGAGCTGTCGTAAATTTATTTGAGAAGAAGAGTCTTGGAAATAGTGGTCCTGTTTAGAGTGGAGAATGATGGAAAAGGCTATGTGATAGTAAGGGTTTTAGAAATAAATAGTTGATTCACAGAGTGCTGGGAAGAGTAAGGACAGACTGTTTTACGACAATTTGCCTCTCAATTCTACTCCAAAAAAAACTCTTCTGGACAGACTATTATTTGCCAGTTTCCAGACTCACAACTGCGCTCACACCGATTTGGTGCTTCAGACACACAGACGCACGTGAATACAAACTACGATAACGAATATGGGAAAGTTTGGGTTTGGGCCTGCCAACACAAATGCTAAAAGTTTTATTCCTTTTATTTAGCATTTTTTAAAAATCAAGTCACAAACAATTATCAATTTACATGCAGAAATCGAAGTTTCAAAAAACAAAACAAAAAAACAAGGAGGGTGGGGGGTTGTTGAAGAGTAGTGTTCAATATGCCCTTCCCTCTTGTACAGAAAAATGGAAAAAGGAACCCGGTCCAAATGACAGGTAGTTAACAGAAGTAGATAAGTTGACCCAACAGTCAATTAATCTATCCTGAAAAGAGGGATTAGGAAACTAGTCCTATTATCTTTAACTGTTTTCCCTTCTACTAAGCAGACTAAGAAGGGGAAATAACAGAGGTTAAGAAATCCGATGGGAAACAAAGAGCCAGGGATCCAGACCCCGAGTCCGCTGAGAGGACAACATTGGACAGTCTTTGAAGGACCGAGGACTAGAATGGAACCAGGCCAGGAGGAAGACAGCCGATAGGATAGTCTGGCGCTCTCTCTTCCAAACCTCTACACCTCACGGTAGAAAGGGAACGACTAAGTAAGTAAGTAAGTAAGAAATCCCACTTATAAAGTGAACCATGTAAGAAATAAAATAACAAAGTGTCTACCAGGTACAGCAATTAAAATAGTTGCACATAAATCTCCTTTAAGTCATGCACGCACGTGCTGGCCAACACACAAACTCACACACAGACTTACCGATCTTAGAAGCAGGCAATCCATAGAATTATAAAAAAAACTCATCAATTAACACTTGACATATTGAGAGTGTCTGTTACTTCAATGTCCGGCCCCAGATTTAGCGAGGTTTGGCTGGTAGCAAATATTCCCGCTTATCGCCGGTCGTGAAGACTAAATTTTCTTGTGGTTTATTTTTCTGATATAAAAAGAGTCTATGGGATGGCACCGTCGCAGTTAGATACTGGTGAGAATGGGGTGTGGCTTCTTAGATTTCACCGCTGGTGGTGAACCTTCTTCTTTAAAAAAACCGAGGTGACTACAACTGTCCAGTGAGGTAGGTTTTAAATCCGGTGAGGAAAAACTAGGTACCGTCACAGTTCAGGCAAATATGTACTCTCTCTCTCTCTCTCTCTCTCTCTCTCTCTCTCTGTAGCAGTAATTTTAATAAAAAACACTGGCGATTGTTCTTCTTCCAGTTACAACTGAATATACTTGGTGAGGTGTTTAAATTTGTCAATGGGGGGAAAGGGAGGGGGGGTGTGCTTTCTTTCTATTACTTTAGATAGCTGGATCCCAAACATCTATTATAGACCGAAAGGGAGGCATCAAAGAAGAGTTGGCCACTCGAAAAGCAGCGGCTGGGAGACTTTTTCAGGCCATAAATCGTGGATTCCTCAGCAAGAAAGAGGTTGGTAAGAAAACGAAGATGGCTGTATACCGCTGCACCTATGTCCCAGTTTTGACATATGGATGTGAGTCGTGGGCAATGACTACAACCCACAAAAGCCAGATCCAAACCTCAGAAATGAGGTATCTGAGGAAAGTGGTTGAAGTAACAAGAAGAGACATGGTCCGCAACCAGACGATCCGTCAAGGCCTGAAATCCCATCCGCTGCAGACCCAAATAGAACAGTCCCAACTAAGATGGTTTGGCCATGTCTGCAGAATGGGAGAAGATCGGCTACCACGACAAGCATGGGAAACAAAGAGCCAGGGATCCAGACCTCCAGGACGACCCAGAGTTCGCTGGGAGGACAACATTAGACAATCTTTGAAGGACCGAGGACTAGAATGGAACCAGGCCAGGAAGAAGACAGCTGATAGAATGGTCTGGCGCTCTCTCTTCCAAACCTCTACACCTCACGGTAGAAGGGGAACGACTAAGTAAGTAAGTAAGGATCCCAAACATAGGATCGCCTCAAAGATTTAAAATTTAATACACAGTCTCATCAGATTCTGGAAGGGGGTTTATGAACTGAGTCTGGGGACTCTTTACCAGGTTGTACTTCTTCTTGCTGGGATCGCTAAGGTAACGATCACTCTAGATAAAAGATAGAAAACATGTAATTCATACCGAAAATCAAGTATCATTTCCAACGCGCGATAAATTTACAGTTAACTATTTATACACTCGCGTCTATCATTTTTATAAAATTCATGAAGAACTCCACGCGAATTTAATAGTTAAAACATACGTAAAAACTAGAACTAAACTCAATTAAATTTAGTTATAAATGCTCTCGCGTCTTTAAATGTTTCTTTAAGCATTTAAGTATCTATCATTTTGGGAAATAATATAATAGATATTTCATTACCTATTCCACTGGAACTATTTGAGATAAGTTTAATTTAATAGCTTTAAGTTAATCACAAAATCCAGTGAAATAAAATGAATGAATGAACTAGACCACTGATCACTTTAAAACAAATATATTATATCGTTTAGCACAGAATAGAATTCAATGCAAATAAGTTGAGTATCCAGAGTGAATCAAACAGGATTTCACTATGCTAGTGCTTCTGTCAAGGTCTGGCGAAACGAGTGATAAAGTTGCATTCTTCAGGGTCTGTATATATCTAAATGGAATTCAAGATGAGTGGGACCTGTTAGATTGTAGCGCCTCTTTAGAACCCAGGAAAAGTCGAGGTTTCTAGCAGTCGTGTTAACCGCGATTGCCCCCTGGCTTCCGATCTCCGTCTCTCCTGTTTCTCAGTCTTTCGGGCAAGTCTGCCGGTTGCCACAGAAGTGCGAGGTCTGCAAGAAGCTTTCTTCGTCTACTCTGGTTCGCACTGCCGCGTCATCTTCCTGCGAGACGTTGCTCTGTTCGCTGCCTCCGCTTTCTTCTGACCGCTCTGGTCCATCTTGCGAGCGGTTCAGTGTTCGCACAGGGATGAGAAATTCCTGCGAGAACTAGCTTCTCTGTTCTGGGGATCGTCTCAGTGTCTTTAGATCTCATGCCGCATACTTAATGAGCCCCGGTGGAATCGGTTCGCTCTGGCGAAACAAAAAAGTCACAACAAATGTTCAGGGGTTCTAACGTTATGAAAAGCTAAAAGTCCCTTTAATCATCCATCAAATCAGGGAAAATTCACTTGTCGAACTAGACGTACGTCACAATCGTCCCCACTTTTAGACATGAAACCATTTTTCATGTTTCATTTTTTGACAATGGAGGTGACTTGATTGGTGAATTTAGGATGAGTGGTATCTTCAGTTTGCTCTTCTTCCTCTGTAGACCAGTTTCTACTCAGGAAATCAGCCCCAACATTCTGTTTTCCCGGAATATATTCCACTTTAAAGGAATAAACACTCAATAACAAGGCCCAACGCATTATCCTTGCGTTGAATTCCTTATTGGAACACAGGAAAGCTAATGGAGCATGGTCTGTTTGCACCGTGAAAGAAGTACCATACAGAAACTCATGATGGCGTCTGATGCCATGAATCAGAGCGAGACATTCTCTTTCAACGACACTGTAGTTGCGTTCAGCCTTGTTCAGTTTCCGACTGCCGTAAGCTACTGGGAATAGCATATTCGGGTCGCTGTCCTCGGCTTGAAGCAATGTTGACCCGATGCCCTGACCTGACGCGTCGACTCTCAGTACGAAAGGTTTCTTGAGGTCAGGTAACCTCAGAATGGGGTATGCCGACAACTGTCCTTTCAACGTGTTGTAAACGTGTTCGCATTGTTGATCCCAAATGACCTTATCAGGACGCCATTTCTTTGTGAGGTCAGTCAGAGGTGCTGTGAGTCCGTTGAAGTTCTGGATGTATTTCTGGTAATACGCATATTGTGATAAGAAGGAACGTACGTCTTTCTTTGTTCGGGGTCTTTTTGCTGCCACTATTTTCTCCACGTTCTTCTTAATAGGCCAACTACAGCCGTGAGAAATAGTATGCCCCAGGAAGTCCAGCTTTTCAAACCCGATGATACATTTGCTAGGTCTGGCTGTGAGACCAGTTTCCTGTAGTCTCCTGAGGAGCATAGCAACCGTAGCAATATGTTCTTCGTAGGTTTCCGATGCAATTAAGATGTCATCCATGAAATTATGGATGTGGGAACTTTGCAAAGGTTCTAAAAGCTTCCTCATCATCCTGGTAAACACTTCTGGTGCGTTATGCAATCCGAACGGCATCACATTAAATGTGTAATGTCCTTCACTAGTGCTGAAAGCTAACAAAGGTTTAACTTCCTCCTTGACTGGTATTTGATAATAATCTTTACTCAGATCAATTTTGGAGAAAATTGTTGCTTTGCTGAGCTTAGTGAACAACTCAGAAACGGTTTGGAGAGGTTCGGGCTGAAATTCCGTTACCGCGTTTAGCAGCCGGTAATCTATACACAGCCGAACTTCCTTATTGGGCTTCTGTAACAGCACTACACTCAAACTATAAGGAGATGTTGACTCGCTGATAATTCCTGCTTGCCGCAGCTTGTCTATCTCTCCGCAAGGTGCATCAGCTTTAGCATACGGGATGGGGTAAACTCTGGTACGAACAGGGGTCTCGTTTGTTAATTTCATGTCAAATTCGATGAGATTTGTTCGACCAGGTTCATCCCTTAAGACTGCACTGTACTGCTTCAGTAGCGCCCCGGTTTCTGTTTTTTGTGCTACTGAGAGATTGTCGCCGAACTTGACATCTTTAAAGGATTCTGTGGGTTGCAATGGATACTCCATGCAACCATCATCATCATCCTCGTCTTCCGTTGCTATGGCGACAGTCAAGAGATGCTCGGAGGATGGCACTGGTCTTTCCAGATATTTCTTAAGCAGATTTATGTGGAAGACCTTCTCCTTTCCTTTAATGGAGATCTTGTAATTAGTACGTGAGATCTTTTTAAGGACGGTAAACGGCCCTTGCCATCCGATGCGAAGTTTATTGCTTCCGGTTGGAAGTAGCAGCAAAACTTTCTCCCCTGGTTGTAGTTCTCTCTCTTTTGCAGCTTTGTTGTATCTTTTAGTATGTTTAGCGCGGGCTTTCTTAAGGTTGGTCGTAGCTAGATCCCATCCTAGCTTTAACCTTTCCTTGAGCTCAGATACATACTTGCTTGCAGAGACGACTGTCTCGTCAGCCTTTTGGTCTGTCAGGGACCGAAGTAAGGCTTCTAGTGGCCCCTTAATAGGTCTGCCAAATAAAAGTGTAGCAGGCGGGAATCCCGTAGACGCTTGGGGTACCTCTCTGTAGGCGAATAAGGCAGCAGATATATATAGGTCCCAGTCTTCCGGTTTCTCCTGACCCAGCTTACGTAACATCATGGTGAGGCTGCCATTAAAACGTTCCACGAGCCCATTTCCGGCCGGATGGTAGGGACTTGAGTGGATATGTTTGGCCCTCAAGATCTTAAAGATCTCCTCCATTAACAGGCTACGGAATTGGGATCCATTGTCCGTCAAAACTTTTTGAGGGAATCCCAACCATGTAAAAATTTGCACGAGGGCTTCTGCGACATGTTTGGAATCTATGCATGTTAGCGGTACAGCTTCGGCCCACATTGTGCAAGTGTCGACTAAGGTCAGGATGAACCTGTTCCTTCTTTTGGTCCTTTCCAGGGGTCCAATGATGTCGACAGCAACCCGTTCAAATGGAGTACCTACTATTGGCATTTGCCCCATGAGTACTGGGGGTGTCAAGTGCTTGGGTGCTACCCGTTGGCAATGGGCGCAGTATTTCACGTACCTGATAATGTCAGAGTTCATTTCTGGCCACCAATAGTGGGTTTTTATTCGCTGAATAGTGGCATTTTGTCCCATATGTCCGCTAAAGGGAAGAGAGTGCCCCATTTCTAAGATCTGGCTTCTGTACTGCGTCGGTACTAGGAGCTGGTTATTCCCCGTGTCCGGGTTGAACGTTCTGCGATACAATACGCCATCCTTAGAAAAGATGTCTCCGTTGTGTCTGGGGTCCTTAGCCATGGGCAGTTTTCTAAAGCAGTGCTCCAGAGTAGGGTACCTTTTGTTGCGCCTTATTTAGATCATTCGGCAACAAATTTGGCGCAGGTTCCCTCTCCTTCTTGGCTTGCCCTCTTGTGGTTACCGCTGCCACAATCGGCTCCTTTGGTCTCCCAATAAACACATATCTACATCCCAGGATAACTGGGTAGATTCGATCATCCATTATGGCCGCTTTGATAACACCTCTGACAAAATCAGAGTGTATCTCTACCAGTGCGATAGGAAGCGTCCTGGGTGCATCACTCTTGAAAACTCCACATAGTTTGACGGTTTCCTCTGTCTCCTGACCGGGTTTGACAAGGTGTCTGGCGACAATACAATCAAAACTTAATCCTGTGTCAAAGAGACAAGTAGTAGAGGTACCATTCAAAATTACAGTTCCTCGAGTTGAGGGTCGGCCCCCCTCAGGTTGAGAATCACTGACATTGTCTCTACCTTTCGAGGCTGTATGCAAACATCCGATGCGCTTTGGACCGGTTTATTTGCCCTGATCAGACGTTCCTGGTGTAGGTGTCTTTCCTTTTCCTTGACTTTGGTGGCCGCGCTGCCACGTAGGCTTGGTGGGTTGATCAGAAGTATTATTTGGGGGAAATCGGGTTTTGTAGAATTTCGATTTTTCCTGGGAAGGTCTCTGGGTATTATTATCTCGTTGGTTATAATGTTGAGAAGGATTGAAAGAATAGGATGACTGCTCTAGATTTTGTTTTCGAGATGGCTCATCTGTGGGTTTACGTTTAGTGCTGGGAAGTTCGGCCATTGCATTGGTATAGCATTCTGCCTTATTGAGGATGTCCTCAAGCCTGACTGCGCCCTGTTCAGCCAAAAATCTACGGGTTTCGTTTGACAGAGTTGACTTTATCTGTTCCACAAGAACAAGTTCAAGTAGTCCCTCATATGTAAGAGGTAGGTCAGATAATTCAATGCACTTTGTCAAATAGCCCGTGAGACGTAAAGAGAACTGCGGAAATGTTTCCGTGCTCTCTTTCCGGCTGTTTCTGAACATTTGCAGAATTTTTTGGGCGGTCATCTCAAACCGTTCTAGCAAGGCATTCTTCAGCATGTCGTAATCATGTTGGTTGGTTCCCAGCTTTGTGTACACGTCATAAGCATTACCTTTCAACGCAGTTGAGAGTTTAAGACTCCAACGGGAACTCTCTAAACCATACAGATTTGCAAGCCTCTTGAATTTCTCTAGGAAGGTGTCTATTTTTTCATTGGGGCTAGGAAAAGACTCTAAAGCAAAAGACATCGCAGTTAATTGGGCAGATTGAGTGCTGGAGAGATCCATTGACTGAGACTGGGGCGAAGACGGCTCTCCGTTATTCGAAGTAGAAGCACCCTTACTCTCTAAAGCCTTAAGCGCCAGTTCGTGCTGTCTTTCCTTGTCTCTCTCTTCGCGTTGTCTCTCCTCCTCTCTTTCTCTGCAAACTTCCATCTCTGCTTCAATTTTCTTCTGCTCCAATTGACGATCGTCCGCTTTTTTCTTCCTAGCTTCTGCCCTCTCTTCCGCTTCTTTCTTCTCTTTTTCCTCTCTCTGTTGCTCCGCGTCATACCTTTCAAGTTCCCTGTTGACAAACAGGTTCGCGGCTTCTCCTTCTAACCCTGAGTCCTTCGCCTCCTGTCTCAGAATGGATCTTCTCCTAATTCTCTCTGCCATGATAAAGAACTGGATGCTTCTAAGACTAGAGAATAGTAACAAGAACCAAGGAGGGAAAAAAACTCAAAGCCGCTACGAGAAAAAAAAACACAAAGTATAACTTCACTTGTGTTACCTCCTACCCTGTACTGTGCAAACTTATTGCTGCTATTATTGTCACTTAAGACTCTTAACGCAAGCGACTCTGCCACTAAAAATGGTAAGTTACACTAGGAAACAATCTACTTTTACTTAGCAGTAGAGAAAAATTTATATTAAAACAATTTAAAGGAAAAAAAAAATTCCAAAAATGTTTTTAATTCTCCGTCAACAAAACTCCGCCCCTGAAGTCAATTATGAGATGAGACGTTGTTAACTTAATTAAAAATTCAGAACAATCCGTCTTTAGCTTAGCTCAACTCAAACGCTTCAAAAACCTTTGTGATTGTTTAGCAATCACGCAATCCCAGCAATTTTATAGAAAAAAAAAATTTCCAATATTTATGCCAGAGAAAAATTATAAGTACATAATATTTTGTTATCTGCAACTTCCTACTGCTGTGGAAAGAACAAATCCTGTAAATATTTTTGTGTGGTCGACCCAAATACTAAAAAAGGCGTTGTCTAGGGGGTGTAATTATTTTTATTATACCCTACTTCACAAAAGACAACTCACTCACACTCTATCTAGTTAGACCCAGATTAAAAGATCAGATTCAAAAATATCTTTATCCCGGCGAGCCAGCCAATATTGTCGTAAATTTATTTGAGAGGAAGAGTCTTGGAAATAGTGGTCCTGTTTAGAGTGGAGAATGATGGAAAAGGCTATGTGATAGTAAGGGTTTTAGAAGTAAATAGTTGATTCACAGAGTGCTGGGAAGAGTAAGGACAGACTGTTTTACGACAATTTGCCTCTCAATTCTACTCCAAAAAAACTCTTCTGGACAGACTATTATTTGCCAGTTTTCAGACTCACAACTGCGCTCACACCGATTTGGTGCTTCAGACACACAGACACACGTGAATACAAACTACGATAACGAATATGGGAAAGTTTGGGTTTGGGCCTGCCAACACAAATGCTAAAAGTTTTATTCCTTTTATTTAGCATTAAAAAAAAAATCAAGTCACAAACAATTATCAATTTACATGCAGAAATCGAAGTTTCAAAATAAAAAAAAAAAACAAAACAAGGAGGGTGGGGGGTTGTTGAAGAGTAGTGTTCAATATGCACTTCCCTCTTGTACAGAAAAATTGAAAAAGGAACCCGGTCCAAATGACAGGTAGTTAACAGAAGTAGATAAGTTAATCCAGCAGTCAATTAATCTATCCTGAAAAGAGGGATTAGGAAACTAGTCCTATTATCTTTAACTGTTTTTCCTTCTACTAAGCAGACTAGAAAGGGGAAATAACAGAGGTTAAGAAATCCCACTTATAGAGTGAACCATGTAAGAAATAAAATAACAAAGTGTCTACCAGGTACAGCAATTAAAATAGTTGCACATAAATCTCCTGTTAGTCATACACGCACGTGCTGGCCAACACACAAACTCACACACAGACTTACCGATCTTAGAAGCAGGCAATCCATAAAATTATACAAAAAAACTCATCAATTAACACTTGACATATTGAGAGTGTCTGTTACTTCAATGTCCGGCCCCAGATTTAGCGAGGTTTGGCTGGTAGCAAATATTCCCGCTTATCGCCGGTCGTGAAGACTAAATTTTCTTGTGGTTTATTTTTCTGATATAAAAAGAGTCTATGGGATGGCACTGTCGCAGTTAGATACTGGTGAGAATGGGTGTGGCTTCTTAGATTTCACCGCTGGTGGTGAACCTTCTTCTTTAAAAAAAACCGAGGTGACTACAACTGTCCAGTGAGGTAGGTTTTAAATCCGGTGAGGAAAAACTAGGTACCGTCACAGTTCAGGCAAATATGTACTCTCTCTCTCTCTCTCTCTCTCTGTAGCAGTAATTTTAATAAAAAACTCTGGCAATTGTTCTTCTTCCAGTTACAACTGAATATACTTGGTGAGGTGCTTAAATTTGTCAATGGGGGGTGCTTTCTTTCTATTAATTTAGATAGCTGGATCCCAAACATAGGATCGCCTCAAAGATTTAAAATTTAATACAGTCTCATCAGATTCTGGAAGGGGGTTTAAGAACTGAGTCTGGGGACTCTTTACCAGGTTGTACTTCTTCTTGCTGGGATCGCTAAGGTAACGATCACTCTAGATAAAATATAGAAAACATGTAATTCATACCGAAAATCAAGTATCATTTCCAAAGCGCGATAAATTTACAGTTAACTATTTATACACTCGCGTCTATCATTTTTATAAAATTCATGAAGAACTCCAAGCGAATTTAATAGTTAAAACATACGTAAAAACTAGAACTAAACTCAATTAAATTTAGTTATAAATGCCCTCGCGTCTTTAAACGTTACTTTAAGCATTTAAGTATCTATCATTTTGGGAAATAATATAATAGATATTTCATTACATATTCCACTGGAACTATTTGAGATAAGTTTAATTTAATAGCTTTAAGTTAATCACAAAATCCAGTGAAATAAAATGAATGAATGAACTAGACCACTGATCACTTTAAAACAAATATATTATACCGTTTAGCACAGAATAGAATTCACTGCAAATAATTTGAGTATCCAGAGTGAATCAAACAGGATTTCACTATGCTAGTGCTTCTGTCAAGGTCTGGCGAAACGAGTGATAAAGTTGCATTCTTCAGGGTCTGTATATATCTAAATGGAATTCAAGATGAGTGGGATCTGTTAGATTCTAGCGCCTCTTTAGAACCCAGGAAAAGTCGAGGTTTCTAGCCGTCGTGTTAACCGCGATTGCCCCCTGGCTTCCGACCTCCGTCTCTCCTGTTTCTCAGTCTTTCGGGCAAGTCTGCCGGTTGCCACAGAAGTGCTAGGTCTGCAATAATCTTTCTTCGTCTTCTCTGGTTCGCCTGCCGTGTCATCTTCCTGCTGGACGTTGCTCTGTTCACTGCCTCCGCTTTCTTCTGACCGCTCTGGTCCATCTTGCGAGCGGTTCAGTGTTCGCACGGAGATGAGAAATTCCTGCGAGAACTAGCTTCTCTGTTCTGGGGATCGTCTCAGTGTCTTTAGATCTCATGCCGCATACTTAATGAGCCCCGGTGGAATCGGTTCGCTCTGGCGAAACAACAAAGTTACAACAAATGTTCAGGGGTTCTAATGTTATTAAAAGCTAAAAGTCCCTTTAATCATCCATCAAATCAGGGAAAATTCACTTGTTGAACTAGACGTACGTCACAGGAACGGAACGAGCCGACACCGACAGATCAGGGTCTAAGGAATCAACATCTCTGGCGAGCTTTAAGCCAGTAATACACCAGTAACTTAGACATGGAATAAAATGCAAGAAAAATTATAAACATAAAAGTTATAAACATAATACTGCAACATTGTAAACCATTGGATAGATAATATCACCCTGCCACAGCTGTTGTCTTATGCGTCTAAGAAGCGTTTAAGCACAGGAGCTATCCGTAATTTCTGAATAACTTTTGATCAGCTCTTTCTTCAACTCTTCCCACGTCTCATTAGGGAAAGCTTCCATTCTTCTCCTGATGAAGTCGGTTACCAGTCCATCTGAGGACAGGTACGGAACTTTCTTGAAATCTTCTTGTTCGGCACTGATCGAAGAACAATATCTCTGAATATCTAGTAACCACTGTCTAGATATCTTAGGATTACCTGAATATGGCCTTATGATATTTCTTATGTTTTGGAACTTACCATTGCTATCAACGGTAGCCAGAGTCCTGACTATATGTTGGATAGCTGCCATATTACGGTCAACACCCAAAGTAGGCTGCTGCTGCTGTATGATGGCACTACCTGTAAGAAATGTTAGTGGACTGTAACTGTCTTTTTCTTCTGTAAAGGTGATCACTGGCCCGAGACAGTATACATGTTGTTAGGTGTGTAGTGCTGGCGTATGATGAACTGAGTGTGGGCGCAAATGAAGGCGCGAATGTGTTTAGGCTCGTATCTGTGGTGTAATGCAACCCATACACTCACATGCAGTAGTCAAGGATGCTTGAACACTGCTGGCACGTTTCAAAACATTTATTGACGATAACACACATAGCATCAACAGGAACAGTCAGTGTAAACAAGGTCATGCTGACCGGAAATCGTTAGGTATACATCAGGCATTCAAAAAGGGCTGGTAAACATTCCAATATTCGTACATGGTCAATAATAATGTTCTTCGATGACAGTTCGTAATGCCGCTTTGGTATCTCTGACTAAACGCGTCAGATACCTTAATCACTTTGACATACAGGTACAACTTGGCATTCCCCGACAATTGCACATTATCAGGCTGTAATATATTAGCCTTAACACAGGCCTCGTTATGACGTCATCTGTGTACTTCTTCTAAGCAGGTTAACATCAACCCTGCAGTAATGCTTATGTAGACATAAATACCGCCAATCTGCGGTTCCCACAATATAACTTCGTCACTGGACTTCTGGATGATATAAAGACTAATAGTCTTGGATGGCTACCTTGAGCGCAAAAATATAAGTTCTGAAATGTAGGACCGGTGAGCTGTAGTTCACAGACTAGGTAATCTTCTAACATGTTCTGCCACCGAAAGCGTAATAATGGAAAAAGTCGGTATTACCTGGAACCGAATCCTCAGAACACAATAAGGAACTCTGTCGTCATTCCGACACACAGAGATTCACTGGGGATAACTGACAACGCAGTCACTTCGAAGATTCCTTCCCCCAAAACAATGGACATCCGTCTCTCAGAAGCCAGGACACATCACGGCCTCACGGAAGTCTTTTTTTTTCGCGCTTAAAACATGCGCATGGGCACAAGCCCGAACTGTTTACCTTTGACCCTATCTTCGTACAGGTCAAACCCTAAAAGATGAACCAACAGGGAAGACAACCCCTAATCAACCTGACACCGCAAGGTAAAGACACAATTATTCACCTTAGACTAGGGAAAAAATCATACGACAAATAACTTGACATAAGACTCCGTCGAAAATGATAGCAACATATTACTACACCCCCTCCCCCCTGTAAAAAAATGACACATTTTTTTCTTCAAATATATTCATGAGCAAGATAGCACAAGCATCAATTATGCGCTCATGAAAGAATGAACATCATATCAGGTACAATAGACGCATAAATAAAGCGTCTGGAGAGGATACAAATCATCTCCTAACATAAGAGAAAATATTTCTCAAAGCAAAACAACTTCAGGAGGTATCATTGAAGAACCTGAGTTGCTGGTAATACCAAGACACATATCAAACATTATTAAATACTATAATTATAGCAATATACAAATATCATGAATTACAATGCTATATTAGCAACATATCACTAATGGATGGACAAAATCAAATTTATTAAATTCTTTATACATTATCCAAATAGTAAAACGTTTGTATTACAAAATATTAGGATATTAAGGACAGACCTAAGTCTGAAAGTGTATCAGGAAAACTAGGACACAAGATTTAATTGGAATCATGTGGGAATCTAGACAATATGTCCGCCATCACATTATCCGAACCACGGATAGCTCGCACCGTGAAATGGAAAGGCTGAAGAGCAATAGCATAACGAGTAGATCTCGAGCTCTTCAAATCCTTAATTTGCATAGCCGTAAGAGCTTTTTGGTCGGTTTCCATAAAGAAATGCGCGCCCAGAAGGAACCTTTGTAGCTTAAGAATGGACCAAACTATAGCCAACAATTCACGGTCTAAAACCGAGTAATTCCTTTCTGCCGCATTCAGCTTCCTAGAGATATACATTACAGGATGCAGAGTTCCTGAATACTCCTGCATTAGTGCCGCTCCAATCCCAGTGGAAGAGGCATCACTACGAAGAACAAAAGTCTTATCAATCGTTGGTAGTCTTAAGATAGGATGAGATGAGAACAAATTCTTAACCTGATCCAATGAAGATTGGCATTCTTGGGACCAACGCACCATATTAGGAGAACCTTTTTTCAATAACGTTGAAAGTGGTGCCATAATAGAGGACAGATTCTCAATGAATCTTCCATAGAATTGTATTAATCCCAAGAGACTACGCACCTGCTTTTTTGTCTTCGGAACCGAGATATTCAATATCTTCGAAATGTTTTGGTCCTCTGTCTTCAACAGACCATGACCAACCCGATGACCTAGGAAAGAAATTTCACTAAACCCAACAAAAGCTTTAGAGGGTGTTGCAGTCAAACCATGCTCACGTAAAGTAGATAGCAATTCCTTTAGACCCAAATAGTGTTCTTCCTAGGTATCGCTGAAAAGACAGATGTCGTCTAAATATGCGACGACATCTGCACGATCTGATAGAATTCGTCGCATCATGCGCACGAAAGTCGCTGGGGCGTTCATAAGCCCGAAAGGCATAAAATTCCATTGAAACAGACCCTTAGGTGTTGAAAAAGCAGTGAGAGGTTTGGCGTGTTCCGTCAAAAGGACTTGCCAATAACCTTTCGACAAGTCTAGTTTAGTAAAGAATCTAGCTTTAGAAAGTCTAATAAGTAGATCATCTAATAAAGGCATAGGTTCAGCATCGAATTTCGTAACTTGATTTAATTTGCGATAGTCAACGCAAAGACGTATGTTATTGTCTTTCTTTCGAACAATAACTATCGACGAAGAATAAGCTGAAGTGGATGGTTCAATTATTTGCAGTTGAATCATTTCATCCAATTCTTTCTCGACTTGTGCTTGAAAATGAATAGGTATAGGGTATGGTCTTACTCTGATCGGATTACGATCAGTAAGTGTGATGTCATGTTCAATGACATGTGTGTGTCCAGGAATGTCGGTAAGGACATCCTGAAATGATTGTAGCGTAGAAGATACTTGACGCTGTTCCTCAAAAGACAAATTCGAAGAAACGGTAACGTTTTTGCATGATTCCGTAGAATTAAGTGGAATCGCAGGAAGAGGTAAGTTAACGTCAGAAAAAATAGTTTCCTCATCCTGTATAACGGACAGGGATGAGATGTGACCATCTTGGAATGGAGAGTCGTCCGTCGCCTGGAAAATAGGCTGCAAATAGTCTGGACGTTCAATAAACTCTGTTAGCATATTTATATGAAAGGTTTTATGCTTTCCATCCACATCGACAATAAAGTCGACATCTGAAATTTTCGAGACTATAGTGTATGGACCTTTCCATGAAATGAGAAGTCTGTTCTCTCTTGAGGGAAGTAAGACAAACGCTTTGTCTCCAGGACAAAGTTGACGTAGGCGTCTTTTCTTGTTAGCAAATCGCCTAGCCTTTTCTTTCGCAAATTCGGAAGATGAAGTTGCTAATCTGCACGATTAGATAATTTTTTCCCTAAGAGCAATGACATATTCATATGACGATTGTGTATCATCGTCAATATTATCGGAAGTTATCAAATCGTGTAACAAGGACATCGGACCGCGCGGTTGCGCGCCAAAGACAAGTTCGAAGGGAGAAAACCCTGTATGCTCGTTGGGAACCTCTCTATAGGCAAAGAGAGCTGCAGGTAGGACCCTGTCCCAATCATCAGGATGATCCTCCGTTATCTTGCCAAGTAAGTTCTTTAGTGTCCTATTACGACGTTCAACCAATCCATTGGACATTGGATGATAAATACTACTGAGAGACCTTTTAATGTCTAGCGTAGCCATTACCTGAGACATATTGTCCGAAATGAATTGAGTGCCGTGGTCTGACACTATTTCTCCGGGGAATCCCAGACGAGAAAATATGAGCCAAAGAGCGTCAGCGATATCGACAGTTGATATGCTCTTCAGAGGAATAGCCTCTGGCCAACGCGTGCACATGTCAACGCAAGTGAGGATAAATTGGTGTCCTCTGGCTGACTTAATCTTAAACGGGCCAATAATGTCGATAGCCATTTTCTGAAACGGCCGAATATTAATATCTGCAGCCTGAATAGGTTCAGCATGTCTTGGACCTCTAGACTTGACCTCTTGACAAATTTTGCAAGATCGGCAATAAATTCGTATGTCTTTATTAACAAATGGCCAAAAGAAAGACACAAGGACTCTAGTTTTAGTTCTGGAAAAACCCATATGTCCAGCACACTGAGAATCGTGTGCATGCTGAAGAATTAAGGCTCTCATACACTTAGGCACAAGAATTTGCGAGTGCATAGACTTGTCCGAGTGTTGTACCATTCGTACCAATATACCATTCCTCATAGTGATGTACGATTTGTGATTCGTATTCTGATTGGGATCCCCTTTCTTTGCGAGAAGGAAGAATTTCTTCAAAGAAGGATCCCCTTCTTGACGTTTAGCAAACGAGTCATGGGAAATCACCAAGTGCTCGTCTTGGCTATCAACTCCATTACTATCATCAAATGAAGTTGGGGGATTAAGAGCTTGGGCTCTTGTCACCACTGCATTGACCGTTTGAATGTTTTGTTCCTCCCAACTAGAAATTTGTTGCGGGGTGCATTCCTTAACCCCATGAATACGACCAATTATAAGATCCGAAATAGGATTAGGAAGAAGACACGCGTGGACATCTCCTGTAAAGAAAGGAGTGTCAATGCTAATGATAGCAGTAGGATATTTTTCCATGGTACCACCAAACGTAACACATTTGAATATCTAGGTCTACCGCGATTATCATTTCCCCTGTAATTGTTATCATATTGTCTATTGTAATTATCATTTCGGTTTGAATCCCGGTTTGTATATTCACCATCGTCATATTCTTGACGTCGAAAATGGTTATCCCGAGCAGAAAAGCTTGGGTAGTTTTTATTGTGATAACCTTTGCGAAAGTGTCTAAAATTATTACCACCAAAATTACGAGAACTACCATCTCGTCTCCAGTTCTTAGAAGAAGAACCTTCATATGTTGGATTACTCTGTTTGTGAGTGTAATTTTGATTACTTTTCCTATTCCAGTTTTGTTGAGCACCCTGAAATTTCTTATTGAAATTAGAGCCATATGGTGCTGCCGAAGCAACTGGCAACCCTTCTTTCACTTTAGAATTGCTAACTGTAGCATGGGGGTGCGCGGTGGCGTACTGGCAACAGTATTCCTCCATGTCTTTTAAGTTTTTGGGTTTACGCTCATGAAGAAATGCAAGGAAAGAATCATTAACAGATGACAAAACCTTATCTCGAAGTAATAAGTCCATTAGGCCTTCATATGTTTTCTCAGTCTGAGACAACTCAACCCATCGTGTAAATGTACGACGTATTTTTGTAACAAACTCAGATAAATCTACTCCATTTTCTGGCAACATTGTCCTAAAATGAAGACGATAATCTTCTTTTAGTTGATATTTTTTTAGCAATGCTGCTCTGACAATGTCATAATTAGTCCTGTCATGTTCGTCTATTGTCATAAGAGTAGTCACTGTGTTACCTGTAAAAAATTCCATCAGTTGTTCTACATATTTTTCTTTCTTTACCTTATGCGCATCGCATAAAAATTGGAATCTATCTAGATAATCCGCTACGTCATCCTTTAAAGGATTGAAATGAGATAATTTAATCCTACTAACAAACTCCTTTGTCGTACTCGAAGTTGTTTGCTGAGCACCCGTACTCGCCACTTTCAATTTCTCTAACTCCAAAGTTGCGAGTCTTTCGTCAAGTTCCGTTTTCTGTTTTCTTTAGTCATGTTCCATTTTCCTTATTTCAGCCTCCGCCTGAAGTTTTCTTTCCTCAGCAGCAGCTTGAAGTTGGAGTTTTTTCTCCTCAGCAGCAGCTTGAAGTTTTCGCTCCTCAGCAGCAGCTTGAAGTTTTCTCTCCTCCATTTCCATGTGGAATTTTCTTTCATCAGCTTGCGCTTTTCTCTTCTCAGCAGCAGCTTGAGCTTTTCTCTCCTCAGCAGCAGCTTTTCTCTCCTCAGCCTCTCTTTGATACCTTTTTTCTTCAAGTTCTAATCTTCTATTCTCAGCTTCTAGCTTCTTTAGTTCAGCTTCTGCTTTCAATTTAATTTCCTCTTTTTGTTTCTTTTCTTCTGACTTTAATGCCATGGCGAATTGAGCAGTTGAATATTCTTCCAATTCTTTACCAGATTTACCAAGGGTTAACCCTTGCTGGATGAAGAAATCCAAATTAGACATTCTGTCTAATGAGATCAGAAATCTGAAAAATTAAACAAATTACCTTATTTCACTTCAATGGGAGACAAGTCTGTACTATAGACTTGTATACTTATTTCACTTTATTTCACTCTCTTAGTCTTAGTCAAAGACCTTGTATGGTTATCTTGTTTATAATATAACAAATAATCACTTAAGTACCTGTGGAAAATAATACTTATATCCCACTCACTGTGGGCACAAGTCTTTTTCATAAAGAACTTTCATATGTATTCCACCTTGTCTCATCCTTTGGACAACAAGTCTTTTAACAAAGAACTTGTATAAATATCTTATATAATAATATTTTATTAACAATCTCTATATGAAGAGTGTACCTTATTAATAATAATAATTATACATGACCAAGTATATGTATGTAGACTGTGTTTGACAATAATGTAGTACAATCATAAATACATACTATGACCTTCACGTATCTTGAGTCTTGCACATCGAATGTTTACAATTTCACGTACTGTTTACAAACAGGAACTTGACCTCAAAACATGTAACTTGAACGCTCGTACCTTGAAAAGTCTGTATTTGACTGAGACGTGTAAACGACCAGCGGTACCTTTTACAAAAAGGACTCGTCTTGCAGTTGTGGTCCACGTAGCAAATGCCTCGATGCTAACTCCAATACTTGTCATGTTGTGGTTTATGTAGCATTATAACATAAATGCTAACACTGTTTATAATGTCCTGTGTAGCCAAAACTTGGAAGTGTCGAGTATGTGTGTTACAGCTGTCCACCTTGCTTATTCCGACGTAGCACAAAGTCCACGGAACTGTTAAGGTAGTAGGCTACCCACAAAAGATTAAAAAAAATAAAAATCCAACAATTTTCATTTTCATGCTTTAATCATCGTCAACATGTTCTTGTACTAAAAATAATTCATAGAAGCTTAGAGATACTCTGGTATGATAGGAATCAGTGTTTTTCTACACACACCTCTTTGAGTGATTTGCATAGCAACCAATGTTTATAGTTGGTTACCTTGTGAATAATGACCCCACATGAAGGTGCGTAATTGTAAAACTGCGAAATTGTAATTATACTGAGGCAACAGGAGAAAGATATTTATAACTTTTCCAAGAGGAATCACTCAATGATTTCTTATGAATTTTTCAAAAGTGTGTGTCTAGAAAGCTTTGATCGTAAATTTCAGCATTTGTTACATGCATTGTGCATTTTCACCCACATCAACTCTATTTATTGCTAGACCTAGTTTTATACTGTATAATAGTAGTTAGCAGAGCTTCTTTTGTTCACAGTGGGAAATAAGACAAAGTAAGTTCCTTGGAAATCGGTACACCAACAAACCGTTGCCTGAAAATGAGACACCTATTGTCGATAGTGGCGCTATAAAGCCTCTGTGCTCCTCAGCAAAGAAAATAAAGGTCCAAGAAAGTGAAGGACAAGCTAAAAATGACAACAGAGGAAATGTGTTTATCCTTATGGATGTAAAACTGCTGTTTGGGTTTTTATGCGCTAACTTTAGATGTGACAAATGTTATCAGTACTCACTGACCTGTGAGATCGTCGAAGAGACTAGGGATGGCTTTTGTCATGAAATCAGTATCAAGTGCACAAACTGTGTCGAATGGAATGCCAATTTCAATACTTCTGATGTTTCATCTCCAGCTACTCAGAAACACAAAGAAGTAAATGTGCGAATGGTGGCATTTGTGCGTTCTATTGGGAAAGGCCACAGTGCATTGCGGAATTTTTCAATATACATGAACACAAGTCAACCCATGGCAAAGAAAGCATACAGGAGAACGCTGCACAGGATCTATTCAGCAAGTAAGGACATTGCAATGGAAAGACCCTAAGAGCACCGAAAAGGGGATTCATAGACACTGCAGCTGCAGTAGAAGGAGACCTTTATTCAACAGGAGCTCATTAAACTTCATTTTGTGAGTTCTTTTTCTGTTTTTCTGTGATTTCTCGGAATTGTCTTTTCAACATAATTGGTGATCTTTGAAACAAGATATCTCTGGATCTGTACATTCAATTGACATGAAAATTAACACAGTTGGTTGTCATATAATCTTACAGATTCTGACCTAAAATGGATACAATTGAATTCAAAGTTTTAGTTTTATGACCATCATGCATATATAATGAGGCACAAATATCAAACATTCCAGAAATATAAATTTTGAAAATTCATTAAAAATTAACCTTTCTGTCAATCTCTGTCATTTTAGGCCATGACCTCACGCTATATATAATGATTCAATGTGCCAAGTTTAAGTCAGATCCTTGTACAAATAACATAGTTATGATGTTTTGAAAAAGGTGTATAATTTATTCACTACGGCGGCCATATTGGATAGCTAATTTGCATAATTAATGAGGTCATTATGTGGACAAACATTTTAAGTCCATACTAACATTATAGCCATGGTTGTTTGATTCTGAAAGGAAAATTTGAGTTTTTTACCCTATCAAGGTAGCCTACTACCTTAATTTCTCCCTCTGTCCAGCTTAGACCCACAGATCAAAAATGTAATGTGCACTTGTCCTTCTCATGAAAATAGCCCCATCAGCTGGCCTACCAGAAATGTGACTGTCTTTTTCTTCTGTAAAGGTGATCACTGGCCCGAGACAGTATACATGTTGTTAGGTGTGTAGTGCTGGCGTATGATGAACTGAGTGTGGGCGCAAATGAAGGCGTGAATGTGTTTAGGCTCGTATCTGTGGTGTAATGCAACCCATACACTCACATGCAGTAGTCAAGGATGCTTGAACACTGCTGGCACGTTTCAAAACATTTATTGACGATAACACACATAGCATCAACAGGAACAGTCAGTGTGAACAAGGTCATGCTGACCGGAAATCGTTAGGTATACATCAGGCATTCAAAAAGGGCTGGTAAACATTCCAATATTCGTACATGGTCAATAATAATGTTCTTCGATGACAGTTCGTAATGCCGCTTTGGTATCTCTGACTAAACGCGTCAGATACCTTAATCACTTTGACATACAGGTACAACTTGGCATTCCCCGCCAATTGCACATTATCAGGCTGTAATATATTAGCCTTAACACAGGCCTCGTTATGACGTCATCTGTGTACTTCTTCTAAGCAGGTTAACATCAACCCTGCAGTAATGCTTATGTAGACATAAATACCGCCAATCTGCGGTTCCCACAATATAACTTCGTCACTGGACTTCTGGATGATATAAAGACTAATAGTCTTGGATGGCTACCGTTAGCGCAAAAATATAAGTTCTGAAATGTAGGACCGGTGAGCTGTAGTTCACAGACTAGGTAATCTTCTAACATGTTCTGCCACCGAAAGCGTAATAATGGAAAAAGTCGGTATTACCTGGAACCGAATCCTCAGAACACAATAAGGAACTCTGTCGTCATTCCGACGCACAGAGATTCACTGGGGATAACTGACAACGCAGTCACTTCGAAGATTCCTTCCCCCAAAACAATGGACATCCGTCCCTCAGAAGCCAGGACACATCACGGCCTCACGGAAGTCTATTTTTTCTGCGCTTAAAACCTGCGCATGGGCACAAGCCCGAACTGTTTACCTTTGACCCTATCTTCATACAGGTCAAACCCTAAAAGATGAACCAACAGGGAAGACAACCCCTAATCAACCTGACACCGCAAGGTAAAGACACAATTATTCACCTTAGACTAGGGAAAAAATCATACGACAAATAACTTGACATATGACTCCGTCGAAATGACAGCAACATGGACATACCTGTAGAAAAATTTATTAGTGTCCTGGCTGTCCTGAAAAAGTGAAACTAACAAACAAAATTCATAGACATATTCCACAAAAAATATGGGCAATACTGAAGATTGTAAACAAAAAAATGCAAACAAATATAAACTAACTAATTGTACCAAATGAATGTATAAATTAATTATATGCTAACTAATCTAAATTGATTTACTAACATGTTTATATGATTAATCTAACTGTTTTCCTTGCTTGGTATGACAACTTTCTTCTATCCTGACTATTTCACAACTACTTAGACACGATATTTATGAGCTATCGCGAATGTGTACTGTTTTCAATCTAACTTCACTCGCGCGCGGATGTCATGACATTTCCTCCAGTTGTACGTACATACAGGTTGGAACACACCAGTGGTTGTTGGGTGATGTAAAAAAAAATTCTTTTTATGCAGGACCTCTTCTTGTTGATTTGACGCAAGATTTCTTGATTTCTCTTATCTTGTTGATTTGCTGTGTTTCTTCGTATTTCTTCCTCGACCCTACTTCTTGATCTGCTGTAAAGTGTCTTCATCTGCTGTAAAGTGTCTTCATCTGCTGTAAAGTTTCTTCATCTGCTGTTTTTCTTCATCTGCTGTGCTTTTTCATCTACTGTGTTTGTTATCCTGTTGTCCTCGTTGCTACTGCCTAAATGTAGGGCTGGTCACAGGCACCAGTACGTTATATGTGGCAGCTGATAAATACGCAGATGATGATTGTCTACTGTTCCCTACTTCTTTATTTATCTCTTCTTGTTGATTGTATAGGGTTCGAATCATTACCCTAATAGCAGACAGCTTATTTATGTATGGTGGTGTTAAACTTTGGCTTTCAATCAATATACTACAACAGTTCACAACTGACAAAAAAATGGTGAATGATGTCACGAGTTGGCGAAGGAATTCACTCGGACAGCAGTAGCAAACAGTGGTGAAACTTTATTTTTTTACAAAATAAAGTGGCGAGGGTGAAATTATGAGCCCAGCCTTCCTCTGAGGTTGGCAGTTTGATATCGCAACAAATTCAATTCAATTAATTATACAAATGTCTTGCTCTCTCGTTCTCTCATGCTGCTTCAGTAGTTCTAGCTGTCTCTATTTTGCTATGGTCCTGTTCAAGAGCTAAATCTTCTTTTCTTTTTATTTCAGCTAATTCCTCCTCTCTTTTCTTTTGTTCTCTGGCGAATGCTCTCTCTCCTCTCTTGCTATGTCGTCTAATCTCTTCATTTCCCTTGCATGCTCATTGAGAGCAAAGGTTCTTAAAGTTTCTCCCTCCATTCCAAGTTCCTTCTCAATCTTATCAAAAGGTTGCAGGGTAGCCGTATTTCACTATTATTGTGACTCAAACTGTTCCGATAATAGTTTAATTAATATATATTTACTCTGTGATCAATATCACCAACAAATATTTCATCAGTTAATATCAATAAGCTGCAGTACAGTAGGAGCAAAAAACAAAAAAATAGCAATACAAACAAGATTACAGAACAACATTAGAAAGAGCCAACACAAGAAAATACTAAGGAATGAACCAAGGCAGACGTTTGTGAAATGTATAAAAATGAAACAAATTGGCTCTACCACACTTATGACATTACAAGCCCAATTTCACAACATACAATACATCTAATAACTGAAGAATAGCAAGATCAGGTGCACAAATTTCACAAACATTAATGGAGAATAAACCAAATAAAAATACAATTAACTTGAGAACAAAAACAAACTTACGAATAAACATGGCAAAAGAACTAACATAAATGGCTGTAGTAAACTCGGTAGTAACAACGGGCTGATCACCCGTTTGCCAGTCATTTCGATTACGGAAACAACAGCAAATGGATTTGATTTGCCGTTGCCCTAAAGACGCCACTAGGCGTGATGGGAAACAATGGCAAAGAAAACCTATCTGCTGTTGCCCTAAGACGCCACTAGGCGTAATGGCCACTGACTGCTTTGACGGTCGGTGGCTAAGGACGGAAGAAGAAGAGAAGAAACTCGGTAGTAGCAGTGAAACACACAGCTTTGTAATGCCGGCCCCACTATCCGAGAAAAAAATATACCGACCCTAAAGAACAACCAAGAATTCACGACCACAGGATTGGTATTGTGAATTAACGGTACCCTCGCCAACCAAACCCACATAGGTCCAACTTCTAAGCCACAAGGAGAGGTGATCCACTAGTGCAGCGACCAGGGTTAGGTTTTGCTTTCAAACTTCTGCGCACTCGAACATGAACGCCATTTTGCAAGTCGTCCTGTTGATAAAATTCCTAAAAATTACTTGAGTGAATGCCATTATCAATCATAAAACAGCATTGTACTCCGTAATGATGCAGAAAAATTTGATTCCTATAGAAACTTCACCTTCTGAAGTTGATACTTGAAACATTTCAATAGTAATTAAAGTTCTTTCATCCCCGCACGCTCTGACAGGTCAGCAGACGATACACTTGTAGAAAAATGGCCGATAGGCATGGTACCGTACTCATACCAAAAAACAGTCCTCAGACTTGAAAATATATTTGGCATATTTTAAAACAAATCAGAATAGATGATTCAAATCCCGGCTTGATGCCACCATCTATTGATTGGTGCCGTCCATCAGTTGCAGTAAAATAATAAGCGAAACAATGCCCGTGGCCAAATAAACACATAAGGGGTATGTCGACAGACACGTTTCAACTTGAATGCCAACATAAGCGTAACACTTCTTCAAAGTTCACGAGATACAATTTATTTCGATACTGTTACAAAGCTCCATCAAGTATAATAATATGTTCAAGCGCAATGGCTAAGGCAGTAATGGGCAGTCTTCATAAGGTGGTCAGGCAGTCCGTTCTGCTATGGAGACGCTGTCCTTGCATTCTCAACAGTTTAATATATTGATACATTCGACACAATAATGAAAATTACTTCCTGACATTCAAAGAAGCTAAGAACACCTCAGCTAAGTATATTGGTGTCCTAGTGATGGTAAAACTCAGGTAAAACACAGTAGACTGTAGGATCAAACAGATATGCGACCTCTCGCATTAAAACACAATTGGCATCTCTCTCTTTTGCAGACGATAAAAAAAACCTCTTCTCAAATTCGCGTCTGCTACCGTACTATCCCGGTATGACCTCATTTCCGTTTATTTTGAGTCAGTCCGTAATAAAATATAAGAAATGGAGCTCTGTCGAGCTGAAGTTACTCCACACATAATCGTAATGAAATTTAATCATAACAGTAAGAAAACAACGAAGTCAAATGACTGGTTTGATGCTTCATCAGATGTGATGTCACCTGTCATTGAAGCTAAGCGCAGTGCTGCGATTGAATGCAAACGTTCACCGAGTGCTAGAACCCTACAGATCCTGAAGGCTACGAGAAGCAAAGTTCAACAAACTGCTCGACGCTGTGCAAATGACTATTCTTTCCAGCTCAGTGAGAGCATCCAGATCGCAGCGCAAACAGGCAACATTAGACAAATGTATGACGGTATAAAGAAAGCCCTTGGTCCCTAAAAGAGTATGAAGGCACCGCTAAAAACAATCAGCGGAGAGAAGCTAACCGAAAAGGGTAAGCAGATGGAGAGGTGGGTCGAGCACTACTCTGAGCTTTACGCTAGAGAAAATACAGTCACGCCTGCAGCCCTTGATGCTGTCAAATGTCTGCCAACTATGGAGGAGCTGGATGCTGAACCAACATTAGAGGAACTCAGCAAGACCATTGATAGCTTGGCCTCTGGCAAAGCACCAGGCAGTGATGGGATTCCTCCTGATTTAATCAAATGCTGTAAGAGTGTGCTATTGCATCCCCTGCACAAGTTGTTGTGCCAGTGCTGGGAAGAGACAATTATTCCTCTAGACATGCAAGATGCCAAGATTGTAACACTGTATAAAAATAAAGGAGACATAAGTGATTGCAATAACTACAGAGGCATCTCTCTTCTTAGTATTGTTGGTAAGGTTTTTGCCAGAGTCATCTAAATTCGACTACACAAGTTAGTTGAGCGCATATACCCAGAGTAACAGTGTCGATTCCGAGCTGGTAGATCAACAACACACATGATCTTTTCTCTCCGCCAGCTTCAGAAAAAATCAAGAGAGCAGAAAATTCATTTAAATGTCGCCTTTATAGATCTCACAAAGGCATTTGACCTGGTTAGTAAGAAAGGACATTTGAAATCCTCCTGAAAATAGGCTGCCCTGCTAAATTGCTAGAAATGATAAAGTCTTTCCATGACGACATGAAGGGAACAGTCCAGTATCCTGGAAGAAAATCATAGCCCTTTGACATACGAAGTGGCGTTAAACAAGGCTGTGATCTGGCTCCAAATGTTTCCAGGATCTCTTTTGCCTTATTCTTGAAATGTGCATTCAGAGATGTAACTGAAGGAATATGCCTTCACACTAGGTCAGATGGCCAACTCTTTAATCTCGTAAGGCTGAAGGCGAAAACAAACATCAGAAGGGCCAATATAAGATACGTTATTCGCTGATGATTCTGCAGTCGTCACTAAAAGCCAACAGGAGCTTCAGAGCTTGATGAATCGCTTCACCCAAGCATGCAATGACTTTGGCCTCACAATAAGCCTAAAGCAAACAAATGTGTTGAGTCGGGATGTGGATGTTGCACCAGTTACCATGTTAAGGTCCAAAAAGGGAGGTGATACTTTGTATACGGGTTGGACACAGTAAATTAAGGGTTGCATCGCTTGTAGACTTGATTAACGGTGTATTGGGTTAACAAATATATAATAGAAGTCAGAAGTCAGATAGCGTTGTGAGCGCTGTTCTGTATTGTAGAACTGTAAATAGTTCTCACGGCTGGTCCGTGAAAGGGACTGAGCGGTGGTGAACTGCGAAGTCCCGTGACTGATTAGGCGGGAGTTTTTGTGACCGCTAAGCAGTTGGGTTCTGGGTTTGACAGAGTGAAGTCAACCCTGGTGTTTTTCCAAGTGTGTGTTCCGACGAGTGTTTTTCAATGTGTGTCTCGGTGGAGACTTTTTGAATAGGCCTGTATCTGAATATTCTTACTGCATATGTATTCTTCCATGTGTTAGATTATTGGAGGATGGTATGTATTAATATTTATGACTGCCGTGGATGCAGCTTATGAGAGATTTTGTTATTGGGCACGTTCTATGAGAAGTGCACCACTAATCTACATTTAGGCCATATATAGAGTCTGAGAGGAAGACATGACTTTGTAGGCCATATGTATAGTCTATTTAGGCGCTATAAAGAGTCCGAGAGGTAGAGAGATTACTTTGTAGGCCATAGACATTTTTGTGAAGGAGATTAGGCCATGTGTGGAGTCTGAGAGGAGGACATGACTTTGTGGGCCATGTGTATAGTCTATTTATTACTGCAGACTGCTGTGTGCGCAGTCTTTCCTTTGAGGAATATGGTGATGTGCATCTTCTAGAGGAAGTGCACCACTATTTATGATTAGGCTTAAGAATAGATAGCTGACGATGATTATTCAACTGCCGGGGAGCAGCCTTTGGGGAGAAGGGAAGACGTAGTCTTTTGAGGAAAATCGTTATGGTCATCTTCAATGAGAAGTGCACCATTATGCTATAAGTTATGAGGCCATATTTATAACTGCGGTGAGCGCAGTTCTTTAGGAACAGGGTGTACGTGCATTTATATGAGGTGTGCGCCACTGGGCGCTGTACTTAAGCTCTGTAGAGTGTGGGAGCTTCATGAATACCTTTATTCAATATCATGTACTATGCTGTATTTCATCTGTGTCGTCGTCTGTGTTGTAACGTAAATAAACCATTCTTTAAACGTTACCCATCGTTCAACGATCCATGAATTCTATGTGTGTCACTGTGATGGATGAATGTACCAGTACACACCTACTCTGATCATTCTAGGCATAGTGACAGCAGTAACCAATATTTATAAATATCTCTGATGGGGCGTGGCCTATATAAGGAGAACCCATTTACGCCTTGACCACTTAACCACACAATATCTTATAACTAACTTTATCAACCAAAGGAATCAATCACACAAGGCGGTATCAGAGGTGGCTTAAAAAACTTATATAAGATACCAACAACCTCGTCATTTATCAGTGGTAGTTTCCAGTCATGGAGGGTGTGATACCCAATACAGAAGTTACTGCGACTTGGACCATATTTAAAAAAAAAACGCAGTAACATACTTGGTGGCCAAGACTGGTTTTATCTTCTGTTCCAGTCATTTTTGGAGCATAAACCTACAACGTTCGCGTCATGATATGGTTTTCAGTAAAGTTGGAATTTAAAACCCGCAAAATTCGCGTTGAAAGGATAAGATCACAGGGAGGCTGTGTTCAGGCATAATATTCAGAACGTACCGTTCACCTATTCATTTATTATAGCTCTGTGTGGGCGTATACATACATATAAAATAGACTCAGGAATATCAGCCAGCAAACTGATATAAACTACAGTTAATGAACAACATTATCAGTAGAGTGCCAACTTTTCGGACGTAAGGCTCATGATTTCACGTGGTAAGATTGTTTATACCAGACCTTGGCCTGTTTATTAGTGTGCCCTGTGTGTGGCGTATACACTAAGGAGTCTCGCATCTGTAACAGTAGTTAGCCCTGTGTGGGCGGAGCTTCCATTTAGAACCCAGTTCAGCTTTAACTGTGGGTTATCATCTATGCCTACGGGCCAGTATTCATATGACAGTAGCAAAGAGTGGACTAGTGTCATTTTAGGAACAGATGATTATGACACATTATTCCAGCCTAAATGAGTTGGCAGTAAAACATTTCAAGCCTTATTGACACCTGCATTGCTCACAGACAGCTTGGTGTCGCTGGTAACCTGTGATCGATGACACGGTGATGTGTCTAATGTATACATGCTTCCTATGACATATTTGCAGAAGTAAAGTTTCCTGTTTGATGCTGTATCAAGTACCAGAGGTGACAGTTGACGAATCAAGTGCCAGAGGTGACAGTTGACGACGAGTGTGCTTATGGTGTGTTGTCTGATGCTCATCAGTGGTAACAGAGAAAGAACAAGACTGTTTTTTACTTACAAGATAAGTGATTTTTTGTGTGTGAAAACTGTGTCTCTATATGATGTTGTCGAGCCTTCCAATATTATTATGTATGCTATTGAGTACTTCATGTTGATAGCGTATTATTGTGATATTTAATGCATAATTGATTGTTGCTATGTAACATAATCTTATTAGAATTATAAGTGGTTTATAAATTTAGTACAATCAGGGATTGAATCACCATGGATTGTGATATGCATCCAGACGATATGACGCCCGTGTTGGATTATTTATTTGAAGTAGGTAAATAGCGTAATAGATTACGAGGCCCAGCACTTCAGAAATACGTGCTGGATGGTTTTTTGTTTAATGTGATAGAAGCTTTGTCGGCTTTTGCTAATGATAACTTTTGGTCAGGTCCTCGATTGATCATGGCTAGAGATTTGGCGGAGGTGTTATATTACATACGTCCGTTTGTGTACAATTATACTGAGGATAGACACAAATATATCCATAAGGTTTTACATAATGTAATCTGCAACAACATGCAGGATGACAAGAAAAAGGAATTAGAAGAGAAGGAGCGGATGAAGAACAACAAGCGAATTGCCCTACAACAAAGAGAAAGTTTTTTGCAGGATATTGCTGAAAAGAATAAACTACAAGAAACAGTGTCTAAACTCACAAGTGATTTGCATAAATCAAACTTGGAGCTTTCTAGTGTGAAAACAGCATTAGACTCTGAATGCAGTAAAGTCAAGGACTTGGAAGTCCAGATAAAAGATAAGCAGAGCATAGTTAGAAATCTTACTCAAGAAATCCAAGAGAAGAAAGACATGTATAACAAATTGAAAGTGGAGACCAATGAACGAGAAAAATTATACATAGAGATGCTACATGATGTATGTTTTGGTAAACTTGAAGAGATGAATACTATAATTCCGGAGAAGATTGATGAGCTTGTAGATAGTCATGATAGTGACACTGAGGAACTTAAGATGAACTTAACAAAGTTGAAGGCAAATAAGGAAAATGATGATAAGCAGAGGTTAGAAGAGTTAACGGTGCAGAAAAAGAAAATGATTAAGATTGAGAAGTTACTTACAGAAGAGAAACGCAAAGTTATGACATGTGATAACTTAAATAAGAAACTAAGCGAAGAGATCTCTCTTAATATTGCTGAAATTACTGAACTGAGAACAATGGTGAATGGTTTGATAGATGTTGTTTTAGGCATCAAAGGATTGTCTACTGTTAAGGTTGACAATAGTAGACAGAAGGTTGTTAATAAACAAGCAAAGAGCCTGCCCTCTACACTCTTTGCGAATAGACAAATGGAACATGATGGACTTAAATCCCGGCGTGGCAAATACAATTTCCCACGTACGGAAGACGCTGCGTTGAAAATTAATGACTATTGGCGTCAGACCAGCAAAGATACTTCATGTGTAATATCCAGTTCTGGTAATAAAGATAACAAACATCATGTAGGTAACCATAAGGATTCGATCAGTTTTACTACTGGTCATACCAAGTTTAGACAGGGTGATATAGCAAATAGGCATATTACCAAAGAAAGGAATAGAAACAGTTTAGGTAAGAGAGATAACCATATTGTTGGAAAGTACCAAGGGAATCCTTCAAATGGTAGTTTTTCCTCTCCAAGAAACCAGAGACAGTCTAACAGATCTCAAAAGTTTGATTCTGAAGAGTTGAGAAATTATGATAGAAATAATTACATTAAAGATTACAATTCTGATAATAATTGTTCTAGGAGTCAACAAGATTCATTTACCAGATATTTCTATCCTAGGGGAGAAGTTAAGCATAACAATGCTAACTGCAGTTCTAGGCAGAACAAATGGAATAATAATGGGAATAGTAATGGAGATCATCAGTTGCCATCTCCACAACGGAGGTTGTCTGTAATGGATCTCCAACGTCTTCTGTCTCTTGTCTTGGTGGTACACTCTGATAGACTCTTTCCCGTTCATCTCTTGATGTTATCTTCCCACTTATAGCGCTGTCTTCCCCTTGCACGTTTACCTTCAACTCTCCCTTCTGTTATGGTCTTCTGCAAGGTGTTATGCCTTTTTATGTGGCCAAAGTATTTTAGCTGCCGAACTTTGACCTCTCTCATTAGTTCTCTTTTCATACCTAGATTTTCTAGGACCTCCTTATTTGTTTTCATCTCTTTCCATGAGATACGCCCCATTCTTCTATATATTCACATTTCAAGAGCCTCAATTCTTTCTTCCAAATGCTTATTCATCGTCCATGTTTCTGCACCATACAGAAATGCAGAATATATATAACACTTTATGATTCTCAGTTTTAATTTATGAGATAACTGTTTGGATGTCAGTATATGTTTCATGTTGTTGAATGTAGCTTTGGCCATTCCTATTCTCTTCTTGATTTCTGTTTCACATCTGCCATCTTCTGTTATTATATGACCAAGATATACGTAGCTCTTGACTTGTTCTAGGATTTTCCCATTTACGCTTATCTTTAATGTGGGTTTATCGTCTGTTTTGCTAATTATCATAGTTTTAGTTTTCTCAATATTAATGTCGAGTCCATATTCATGACTTATACTGTTCACTTGCTTCACTAGTTCTTGTAACTCCTGTTCGCTTTCAGCTAACAACACGGTATGGAGATAATAACTCTCAAAATATTACTTCACATAACCAAGTCATTGGTAGTAAATAAAGTAACAGTAAATATTGATGTCTTAAGTACTACTGCTGTTATGTTTTTGGATTACGAGATAGTATCTCGTTTTTGTGATTGTAACTTTATTTCAGCCTACTACTGGTGTGATGACCGTCATTTTCGGTCAGGTTGACCCAAGCCTCCTGGGTTGTATACTACGGGGTGTGATGAAGAGTTGGTGACATCATATGAAGACCAGATGTTTTCATAACCACGGTTTAGGTAATAGTGTTGTTAACCTATCCGTTTTTCATTATAATCTTACAGTTGATTAAAATGGAGATTTTCATTTGTATTTTTCAACAGTAGCAGCTATGCGATAAAGGTCAGCGTGCCTGTTTTTTCCTTAGCTGTGACAGAAATGTTTGTTACCTTGCTACCGTGTGCAATCAAGCGTAACCCAGCCAGTATGTTGACCCAGTATTATTTGATGTCATCCCGTGCGGTTTACAGAATACTATCAACCGAAGTTGTGACCTATTTATTTTTTTTTCTTTAGGAATTGATTCAAGATTACTACAGTGTTTCTTATACTTGATTTTTTGTTTAGGATAATGTATTATTGTATAGTATAATATGATTGCATTGTATAATGTTACATTGGATATTGTGTATGTCCATATTTATGCATTATTTGTACTCCATCTTGTTATTTTACGCAATTGAAGTATTTGTACATTGTATTATAACCATTGTAAAGAATTGTTTTTTCTTTGTAGCGACTTTCTTTGATTGTTATTTTTTAATTGATGAAATTATGGATGTATTTAAACAAGACTATTTCATTTGCTCATATTATGTTTGACCATATGTTGTTTGTTGTGAAGTTGATACATCAAAACATTGATATGATTTTGCAGGACTAATTGTTAGAATGTTTTTTACATAATGAGATTGCCAGCTCTGAGCACTGTCGTGGTTGAGTTAGAGTGTAGAGTATTTGTCGAGTTGGACAACAGTAGCGAAATCGACAAGGGATAGTGGACTGACAGAGTTATAGATTACACTTTAGATAAGGTGTAAATAGGAGATGGACTTGAGACAACCTGGAAGAAGATTTATTCAAATGATCTCTCTCTCCAAGCCTTAACTCACTTATGTCTGTCTAAGCATCTCCTGCTCTCAACTCTTTTCTCTTATCATACATAGAGATTCTAGTAAAGAGCTAAAAATACAAATATGGATGGA
Organism: Oreohelix idahoensis; assembly: GCA_024509875.1. Lineage (NCBI taxonomy): Eukaryota > Metazoa > Mollusca > Gastropoda > Stylommatophora > Oreohelicidae > Oreohelix > Oreohelix idahoensis. Next base: position 166,566 of record JAMPIV010010658.1, read on the forward strand.
AAGGTCGTGAACAGCGCATTTGTTAATAAATGTCATAAAATTTTTAAAGACCATACAATGATAATGCATATCATCATAAATTCATGCATGGCTAACAAAAAAAAAATTTTTTTTCATTCTACATGGCCATAATTACATCAATAATCAAATAATCATCAGTAGTCATCAATAACACTGGCTAACAAAAAAAAAATTTTTTTTCTTTCTCTAACATTTCTATGTTTTTCTGGTCAATTTTAATGCGCTGTTTTTAAATCTGCAAACCGTTTTTCTCTATCAGGTCGGGATCTCGAGAAATACGCAATTGAAGTTTTTTAACAACGCATACAGTATTATAACATCATTCGTACAAGAAGTATAACAGTTATGTAGGCTTGAATTTCTTTGCAGTCGACTTTCGTCGGTGAATGGCATGTGGTACATCGCGATGAAACATCCAACAATAATCGGCAAGCATGGTCACACTCCACCGTCCTTGATAACGTGACTCCATTACGGCGATATCTTGATGGAATCGTTCTCCATGTTCATCGCTGACTTCGCCAAGGTTGTCAGGGAAAAAGTCAAGATGCGAATCGAGCAAATGGATTTTGAGGGACATGTTACAGCCCATAATTCTGTATGCATCTATGCACTGCTTAACAATATGCACATAGTCGACAGATTTGTGATTTCCCAGAAAGTTATCGACGATCGATTTTGAATGCCATCCATGCGTGAAGTTCACTACCATGTAACAAGTTCTCGAATTGTTTGTCTGCAATAACTTTCCTAATACGAGGTCCTACAAAGATACCTTCCTTTATCTTTGCATCGCTAACTTGCGGAAACTTTTCTCGAAGATAAGTGAAAGCTTTGCTCATTTTATCTAATGCTTTTACGAAATTCTTCATGAGCCCCAACTTTATATGTAACGGTGTTAAAATGATGCTGTCTTTGTTAACTAATGGCTCGTGTATTACATTTTTATGCCCGAGCTGCATACGATCCCTGATAGGCCACACCTTTCTTGCATAATGTTCCTGTCTGTTGCGGCTGTCCCATTCACATAGGAAGCAACAAAATTTAGTATACCCAGTCTGCATGCCCGTGAGAATTGCAATGACCTTTAGGTCTCCACAAATCCGCCATTGGTAGTCATTGTACTTTATTTTTGCCAAAAGTATAGCCATATTGTCATAAGTTCTTTCATATGAACAGAGTAGGCGACTGGAATTTTGCAATAGCAAATGTCATCATCCATCTCAAAGTATTGAACAAGTTCTCTGTGTCTATGACGAAATTTAGATATCGGAGTATTGGGCGCTAATAGATTCCATTCTTTGAGTCGCGAACCGAGTAATTCCGCTTGTCCTTTGGTAAGAGCGAGATCACGTATAGAGAAAGGTTAATTAAGTAAAGATATAATCCGAGTCTTAGTTTCTGAAAGGTAAACTACACTTTCTGAATTCACGTCCAACGGATATTGTTCTGGTGGAACTGGGATCGGACACGTGATTGGATCACGAACACTGCGCCGATTAATAAAAACCACAGTGTAAAATTTGGATTTTGTCAAAGAAGAAATCAGCATGAAATATTAATGCATATTATGCATCAACCAACAATGTATTTGCATCGAAAAACTTACATCAATAATCAAATAATCATCAAAAATATCCGCACACGTAGTCATCAAACTAATCATATACACCAACAACATGCACACACACAGATCACCATTCGGATAAAACCTGTAGAACACAATTCATAAAAACTGTAGAACACAGATGGTTCATTCAGAACGGATTAACAGAGTAGACTACACTATTCTCAGTACTTTTCGCCTGTTCAATATGTCTTGTTTCACATGCAAGCATCGAAGAAACTACTTTGTTTGTTCATGTGTAATGCATATTACTGGCACTCCAAAGGCATCGACTTATGCTTCGGCGATTTTCGTAACCAACCTGAGATGAAATAACTGAGTGTCAGCCCGTCCGTTTTCGGGACCATATGAAATAGCTCCAGTAAGTGGTTTTTTCGTATATATCCTCCATCGGTGATGGAATTAACCTGAATAAAATCACTGTATAGGCGCTATCATTGGTGATTCCTCCCTACTGGCGCGAGGTGGGCTGGAAGACTCTATTTACCTTCTGTTTACCAAAATGAATAACTGCGTGGCAGTCCGTCCGTTTTCGGGGACCAGATGAAATAGTCCTGACATTGTGTTACTTGTAGATCCTTCGTGAGGGACTATGCCTACAAAACTGTCCTTGTTGGTACTATCATTGGTGACTCCCCCCTACTGGCGCGAGGTGGGCTGGGGACGCTGTTTATCTCCTGCAGACCAACTGAATGAACTTAGCGACAGCCTGTCCGTTTTCGGGGACCAAGGGAAAAGCTCCAGTAAGTGGTTTTTTCGTATATATCCTCCATCGGTGATGGAATTAACCTGAATAAAATCACTGTATAGGCGCTATCGTTGGTGACTCCCCCTACTGGCGCGAGTGGGGCTGGAACTCTGTCCATAGGTGGCTGCTCATACGTGCGAAGTTCTACATAGACCCAGAAATAAACCATGGGACGAAGTCACTTGAGGACAATTGATCCCAAGGCGTGCTTATCCGGCGCTAGAATTGGCTTTAAATCCGGTTTTGGCTGGTTGACTGTGGCTTGGCTGAGTGCCCCGTTTAGGCACAAAAAAGGCGGGTGATATGGAATTCTGCTATAGGCATGCTGGGCGGTTTTGATATTCTGGAAGCCGCAATGCTCTGGCTGGTAATCCAAGAGGCGAGTAGAGAACTACTACTGCATTTGGTGATTCCAGATTTAGCGTTGGCTCCGTTGCACTGCGTGAGCTTAACTTGGTGTTGACAAAAGGGGTTTTGATTCAGGAACGGGCTGTGACACTCGTGGGGCTAGATATCCTCAGAATCCCTCTAGACGAAGAGACGGTGACATTCTTCGTCTGACTGGAAACTAGACTAGCAATTCGGTATCCCCTGAAACTGAGACCGAAAAGAGACACCCTTTTACATCAAGCAAATAATAAATCACACTAACTTTATACAGAAAGTTTCGCTCCACTATGGGATTAAATTTATTGTAGTTATTGCTATGATAGTTTAGGGCTGTCTTTAACCATGTCTCCTGTTCCTTAAAAATATCAATTATCAACACGCGCCCGCATAGACTTAATATCTTTTGCACACCCAGGTACCTGTCAGTAACTGTTCTGACAGCAACAATCTACTCCTCTTCTCCCAATCTCAACATACAGCTGAATGTATATGCTTATTCATCTTACAACATTAAGTGAATTTACATAAACAGATTACAGCATTTGAAATTACACAGATAAATCATATGTCCCTTTTGGGGAAACAAACTATTAATATCCCACAAATGAATACATAGAAAATGCAATGTTCTTGCTATAAAAATCCAGTTGTGGCTAGATCATACGATATAATTATATCTATGCCTGGTGACTGCTTTCAGTGAAAGTTATAGACTAGTGCCTAGCCACACAAGTAAGCATAAAATGATCCTCCCTTGCCACTAGAAATATCTATCAAAAGGAATAAGTGACTATCTCCTATAATCCAGAGTTATTACCTGCATCTCACTATTCAGTTTTAAAGTGAACAATCCACACCTGACATTATCTTACAGAAATGACAGTTAATTTAGCCTATTATCTGTTATTGTAAGTTTAACATTTAACCCATGATAAACCGTAACAGTTTAAGCACCCTTACTAGGCCGTAGACAGCGCTACCTTATCACTGAATAAAATTACTAGGAGAAGTCCTCAGAAATGAATTCACTTTCCTAACAGATATATATAAATAGCTAACATGAATATATCATATAATAGTTATAAGAGTTGTTTACTCACCCCGAGAAAATGCCAAGAAATAGGCAAAAAACATTTAGTTCTGTGTTAATGTTTGCCTTATTTCCATAATGGTCTATCTCGGGCCAGGAAATTCACGAATGTCTTTGTCTATTAAAACCAGTCTACTCTTATAGATCACAAAGGACGCTCCCCCCGGACACCTGAACTGCGTATCCCTACAGATGTATCGGCGTAATCGTAATACCGGGTAAGACAAAAGTTTCTCTTAGAGACTACATCAAAGACAACAGAAATCGTGCGAAAGTTCCCCAGGTAGAGAAATGCATAATATTATGAGAGCTCTAACTGCGTTCTGAAGCCAAACACAGAGACTGACCGCGATTGTTATCTCCCCCTGAAACAGATCACACTCGTTACCCAGACCTCAAAGGGTACTAGCCGCTCGTGGCTAACACTTTAAGCGTAACAGACGTTCTTCTGATCAGGCCAGGTGTGCTGACGTAACATTATTGTTCGCTGACCGTTGCAGGCTCGAACGTAAACAACCTCGGGTGGGGTTTGAGAAGGAGAAAACAATTGGGCCACACAGGTAGCAAAGCAAAGAGGAACAAAATGTCTGGGAAAACAGAACATTAAAGAGTAATAACATTGAGGCGAGATGGAAAAATAAATTAAGTCACTGTCTACGTGACAAGCACAAACTCATTAGTTATGACTATGCGTTAGTCGCTTTCAGAGAATTTTTTGGTTACTAAATTGGTTTTTCTTTTTCGTATCTGACTCCATGTTTAGTTAATATATTACCATATACAGAGGTTATATGAAGTAATTGTTGTGTTGTGGAATGTTATTTTGGAACTAAACTATATATGTAGAATTTCAGAGATAGCAGATACTGTTGTTTGTTGAAGAGTTTAGTAGTCTGACTTGTTATGTTTATATTTGCAAGTTGGTATGATGTTTATAGTGTGGTCTTTATAGGTGCTCATTTGTGTTTATTTAGAGATCTGAATATTTTTTTTATGTCACACATTTTGTTAAAAGCTCATTTCACTTATGATTTATTAATTACAGGTTGAAACTTGTAAAAATTTAAAATACTTTTTTTATTTAACTTAGCTTTAAGAAACTTTTTTGTATTGTAATTTTGAAAATGTATTTGTTTTTCTTTGTGAAAGTATTGTATTTTTTATGTGTCCAGTGCTTAATTGTACACTAGGTGTAATAATATATATTGATATTTCCACATTTAAAAAAAAAAAGAGAGAAAAAGATAATAATTTTTTTTTCTTTTGAGATTGTGATATTTGTGTTTTTACAAATCACACTTTTTTGTGTGTGATGCCTGTGATACTTCATTTTAGTAATGAATAAGTGTTGTAACTTGGCTAAATCATTTATTATGCGTTATTTATTATAGCTTGTTTTTGTGTTATGGTATATTTACATATAGACTTTGTCTCGTTATTGTATGATTTTCGGTCATGATTGTATTTTTTATACAATACATTGTTCGTTTAGATAGTTAGTGGGATGTATTACTACTTATTCTATACATTCATTTCTTGAAGTTTCTTCTTTCTTTTCGGATGATTCTTTGTTTCACTTCATTTCTTTTGAAGCAGTTGATACTTTCGTGATGCTTCTATGTTTCATCTAGGTGTCACTTAATTCTATTTGCATATCGTTTACTTCTTACACTTCTTATACTTCCTTCCTTAGGATTGTTATGTTGATTATATGGTTTGGTATGAGGTAGCTATTTATGTCGGTTGTATCTAGTTTGACGTAAGGAATTGATTTGCTTAATTGTTGCTATTAAGTATTGTTGATCTTTGTTACTATATTGATTTCATTGCTCATTTGTGGTGTTGATCATGCTTCTTTTGCTTGATCTTGTCTGTTACTTTCTAGTTATTGTATACTATTTGGTCTACAGTGATCATAGTTAACTTTGTTGAAACTGTTTATTTAGTGTACTTAGCAGATTATTGTGTATAATTTGTTTTATGGTACACTGGCTTATATTTTTTGTCGATGTATTCATCATCATCATCTCAGCCCGTAACCCGTCATGGGTCGTAGGGGTGCCATGGTGGAAGCATCAGCAGACAGGGTCCTCCACTGCTCTCTATCCTCAGCAATGCGTACAAGTGTGGAAAAACCGTGTCCTGCCCATTCTTTGATGTTATCAGCCCAGGATTTTCTCTGCCTTCCTCTTCTCCGTTTACCTTCGACTGTTCCCTGAAGGATCGTTTTCGAAAGGGAGTCATGACGAGTTACATGCCCAAACCAGGCAAGCTTTCGACGTTTCACTATTGACAAAAGTGGTTCTTGGTGGCCTGCATAGGTGTTTATCTTCTCTCTAACATAGACATTTGTTTTGTGCTCTTTCTAGCAAATGCGCAAAATTCTTCTATAACATTTATGCTCGAAAGCCTGAATCCTTCGCTCCGTATCTGCAGTGAGTGTCCAGCCCTCACACCCATACAAGAGAATAGATAATACAAGTGATTTGTATAATTTGATCTTCACAGGAAAACTGATGTTACTTTTCCAGATCACATTCAAACTTGTCATGGCAGCTGAGGCCATCTCAAGTCTTGTCTTGATTTCTTTACTTGATCTTCCATCACTACATATAGTGGACCCGAGATATTTAAAGGTGTCGATGTATTATTATAACCTTAACATAAGCTAATTTTTGTATGAGTATTTTAGAGCTTAGCTGACCCCTCATTTTTCATTGATGTAGTTTTTGTTAAAAAAATGATAAATCATTTTTTTCTCCGGAGGTGGTGGTAAGATGTTAAGGTCCAAAAAGGGAGGTGATACTTTGTATACGGGTTGGACACAGTAAATTAAGGGTTGCATCGCTTGTAGACTTGATTAACGGTGTATTGGGTTAACAAATATATAATAGAAGTCAGAAGTCAGATAGCGTTGTGAGCGCTGTTCTGTATTGTAGAACTGTAAATAGTTCTCACGGCTGGTCCGTGAAAGGGACTGAGCGGTGGTGAACTGCGAAGTCCCGTGACTGATTAGGCGGGAGTTTTTGTGACCGCTAAGCAGTTGGGTTCTGGGTTTGACAGAGTGAAGTCAACCCTGGTGTTTTTCCAAGTGTGTGTTCCGACGAGTGTTTTTCAATGTGTGTCTCGGTGGAGACTTTTTGAATAGGCCTGTATCTGAATATTCTTCCTGCATATGTATTCTTCCACGTGTTAGATTATTGGAGGATGGTATGTATTAATATTTATGACTGCCGTGGATGCAGCTTATGAGAGATTTTGTTATTGGGCAAGTTCTATGAGAAGTGCACCACTAATCTACAATTAGGCCATATATAGAGTCTGAGAGGAAGATATGACTTTGTAGGCCATATGTATAGTCTATTTAGGCGCTATAAAGAGTCCGAGAGGTAGAGAGATTACTTTGTAGGCCATAGACATTTTTGTGAAGGAGATTAGGCCATGTGTGGAGTCTGAGAGGAGGACATGACTTTGTGGGCCATGTGTATAGTCTATTTATTACTGCATACTGCTGTGTGCGCAGTCTTTCCTTTGAGGAATATGGTGATGTGCATCTTCTAGAGGAAGTGCACCACTATTTATGATTAGGCTTAAGAATAGATAGCTGACGATGATTATTCAACTGCCGGGGAGCAGCCTTTGGGGAGAAGGGGAGACGTAGTCTTTTGAGGAAAATCGTTATGGTCATCTTCAATGAGAAGTGCACCATTATGCTATAAGTTATGAGGCCATATTTATAACTGCGGTGAGCGCAGTTCTTTAGGAACAGGGTGTACGTGCATTTATATGAGGTGTGCGCCACTGGGCGCTGTACTTAAGCTCTGTGGAGTGTGGGAGCTTCATGAATACCTTTATTCAATATCATGTACTATGCTGTATTTCATCTGTGTCGTCGTCTGTGTTGTACCGTAAATAAACCATTCTTTAAACGTTACCCATCGTTCAACGATCCATGAATTCTATGTGTGTCACTGTGATGGATGAATGTACCAGTACACACCTACTCTGATCATTCTAGGCATAGTGACAGCAGTAACCAATATTTATAAATAGCTCTGAGGGGGCGTGGCCTTATATAAGGAGAACCCATTTACGCCTTGACCACTTAACCACACAATATCTTATAACTAACTTTATCAACCAAAGGAATCAATCACACAAGGCGGTATCAGAGGTGGCTTAAAAAACTTATATAAGATACCAACAACCTCGTCATTTATCAGTGGTAGTTTCCAGTCATGGAGGGTGTGATACCCAATACAGAAGAAGTTACTGCGACTTGGACCATATAAAAAAAACGCAGTAACAATCGACAACTATGAATTGGCAGTGGTGCATCACTTCACATAGCTGGGGTCTACAATCAATGACAAACTCCCTCTGGACATATAAATTGACAGTCACATTTGGAGAAACTCCAAACTTACAACGAAGACTAAAGCTGCGGTATATAATGCCTGCGTCACAGTACACTTCTGTATGGCAGCGAGACATGGACAACCTATGCTAAGCAATAAATAAGGCTCAATACCTTCCATTTACGGTGTCTAAGCCACATCCTCGGCATTTCATTGACAGATAAAGTGACAAATGTCGAGGTGTTGTCACGTGCTGGCCCTCAAAGCATGTGTACACTGCTTAGACAACGCAGACTACGCTGGCTTGGCCATGTCCGCCGCATGGAAGATGAGCGCATCCCGAAAGATATCTTCTACGGACAACTGGCAGATGGCAAAAGAACAGTTGGGCGACCGCAGCTGAGATTCAAATGTGTGTGCAAGAGAGGCATGAGGGCACTGGACATGGATCCAGCAACATGGGAGGATGAAGTTGCCCATCGCACCAAGTGACGATGCTATTTACAGCGCCACCTAAGATTGGGGGAAAAGAAGCTCACACAACATTAGAGATGAGAAAACGTCGAAAGAGCACCAGGAAAATAAGCAGCTGAAGGCTGTCACCTCAGTGGCATACCCATGGTCAGTTATGACTGAAGTGACTATTACTAAAAATAAGCAAGTTAAGAGAACTTTAGTAACATTAAACAAAGTTCCGAGAAAATCATGATTTTCATCATTGGAAAAGGACAATGTCTTAAGAAAATACAATTTACGAAATCAAAATATTTATTTAGAATGCGTTTCGACAAATGATTTTGACATTTAGATTTAGGAGAATATGAATTATCCGAATATAAACTAATCCCAATTTTCATATTTTGCGCGATTTTGACTTAAAATGAGAAATAGCTCTCCCCTTAAATCTAGGATAAAATAAGCCAGACTTACTTTCTCTCTCTCTCTCTCTCTCTCTCTCTCTCTACGCGTCTGTCTGCCTCTCTCTCTGTCTCTGTCTGTCTGTCTGTCTGTCTGTCTGTCTGTCTGTCTGTCTGTCTCTCTCTCTCTCTCTCTCTCTCTCTGCTTTGAAAATGAGATTGGGCTCTTAAATAAAATGTAAAATCTCTCCTGCTCTGTGGCTGGAAAAGACAATGTTACGGAGAATATGGCGTACTTCTTCTTCTTCCTCGTTCGTCCTGAAAAGGACGTTGGTTGCATGTGTCGCCGTTTACAGCGAAGCTGCGATATTTGCGCCTTTCGGTCCAACACATCTGACTTCCGCACGGTATTTTTGGGACTGAGTTTGCCTTCCCTCTTCGATCCCTACTCTCTCGGCCAGACTGCAGTGATGCAGCCTGTTTCCAGGACCACTACTTGGCGGTGGAGTAGGGTCTTGGTCAGCGCTGGTTCTCTGACCCTGACGCAAGCAGTCAAGCTATGAGTCGCTGACTGCATTCATCTCTTTTGCTGCTTCTTCGGTCCCGAATATGGCGTCCAAATTTCAGACTCGTACCCCCAGTTTTTTTTTTTCGTCGCACACTTCGCACGAGATGACCAGAAGTAATAATACAGACATGTGGAAGATAACCGGACAAATAATAAATGTAGTCCCGTAGCAACAACAGCCGTAGTGGAGTGAAAAAACAAAAACACAAATAGTGATACGTGTAACTGGGAGAAAGGACAAGAAAAAACTTACGTAGCGGCCACAAGGCGTTCGTCAGGGACAGACAAACGAAAAACAAAAGGGAAAGAGAGTGAGAATTAAGTAGAGAGCATAAAACTATAAAAATAAGAGAAAACACTCTTGATGTCTGTCACATGTTGGAAATAAAATGTCTGCCACTGAACCGGAAACCGGAACTGGATACTAAATTCAAAACATAATAAAAAATAATGAAAACGAGGACTGGAAAACTGAGTGAGGAAAAAGTAATATTAATATAAAAGAAACAGAGAGGAATACATAAGGAGAGAGAAGATGAAGAAAAAGTAATATTAATTTTAAAGAAAACTTTTTTTCATGGGTGATCGCAATCATGATACAATTAGTACTAGATAGAAAACGACGCCTCAGACAAAAGAACGCTGGGTGCTTGTCATGGATTGCCACCTCTTAGCACTGCAGTAGTGGTCCACCAGTGGCCAACATTCAAGAGTATCTAAAATAGGTCTTCAAAGGTGTCTACATTCACACAAGATTACTCTTGGCAGAGTTGTGGATAGAAGGATAATGACGCTTTTATCTCAAGGAAGTGTCCACAAGATTTTTTTCAGAAGTCATAGAGCAGAGTCGCCTTTTGTGATGAATTAAGCAATGATTTTAGCCCGTTCAAACCCCCAGCTGGTGTAGATCCAGCGAAATTCTTTTTATACGAATTTGCTCTATAGTTGTAAATACACACACACACACACACACACACACACACACACACACACACACACACACACACACACATATATATATATATATATATATATATATATATATATATATATATATATATATATATATATATATATATATATATATATATATATATGTGTTGTGAGTTAAATTCATAACAGGTGTTGTCGATATCGTTAGTGGGTTCGACAAGGCTTCATGTTTGTTATTATACGTAGTCCTTGGTAACACAGGAAGTGACATCATTGCCTCGGGGTGGAGATTGGCAGACGTGAAACTGTGCATTAGCAGAAGTTAGAATATCATCTGATAAGCCTTCGTGTGTGTGCGTGTGTTTCATGGCGAGTGGACGTATGTGTCTGAGCTCATGAGATTTATATGATTATGTGATATATTCCTACAGTGTACCCTCATCAGTACTCCAAGATCTTGCATGAGGGGTTCTTGATATCTTCTTGTGAAAGGGAGTACTCATGTCGATAAACTGATTAAATAAAAATATGTAAAACTGTTGTGGACAGTGTTCTAGCTACTGACGTTACAGAGCTATACTGATGACTGATTATGTATTACCATATGATATAATGGCTCTCAAATTGTTCTATGTGGAGCAGAGTCTACAGTAATAAACATTGTGTTAAATGTCAACTCGGCCATTGTGGTGACATGGATGTGCGTTGTCAAGCAGTTTGACCCTACAGTGACTTGGCCAGAGTAACTAATCGTTCACTCTAAAGATACAGAATATAATATAAATACAACACAACAGCATAATGGTGGCCTCAAGCCGGGATCCTGAATCTAGAATTGTTTCCTTGATGTCAGGAGAATTTTTCCAAGTCCTTGGACTAAGATTTCTACGCAGTACAGCTTTTTTTCAAAATGGCGATGTATGTCGGTTGCTGGCTGCTTTTCTAAACCTAAGCTGGTTCAATCGGATTGTGTGACATCATTTCTTGTGAAGGAGGCGGAACAAGGAGGATATTTTATTTCTGGCAAACAGATAAGTATATTTATCGATACATACATCGTGTGATGTTGAAAATCTTGTTTGCCAGAGTTCTTCCTTTATGTTATATGTATTTTTATATCTCTATGTTGTTGTAGTAAGCGGGTGGTTGCAGGGACCTATGAATTCTGCAATATCTCTTAGGATGGTCGTTGAATTCATGGGCGTTCTATAGTTTATGCATCTGATTTTTTTCAAATTAAGGGCCCCGCGAACATAGCTGAGTGCTTACTGCCTTAATTGAATCAACCAGATTCATTATTTGTCTAGTTGTGAAAGTCCTGTTATTTGGCAAGTTTCTTATTGTTGTTAAGTTAATTGTAATTTTATTTAGTTTTTCTGCATGGTTGTTTGTGAAATTGTTGGTCTATTCTTGCTATCCTTTAGTTATTAGATGCCATATATGTTGTGAAATTGTCATTGTCTTGTCATAAGTTTAGTAGAGCTGAATGTTTTTCATTTGTTATGCAATTCATACATTTTTGCCTTAGTTGATCATTGGTATTATCTTCAGTTAGCTCTTTCACTGTATACTGTCATCTTGTTTGTATTTTTTTTGCCTGTTATTAAACATCTAGTTTTACATTTGCTATTGCTTGATTTTGAGTGGTGAAATAATTGTTGCTAATTTTGCTCACATTTTCTTGATATAATATTTGATTTGTTATTGGACCATTTGTAGTCACAATAAGAGTGAATTATGGCTACCATGGAGTATTTTGTGAAGATTGGAAAAGAGTTTGGTACGGACGGTGAGATTTTGAAAAAATATGCATCCACTGAGTATGCAAAAGAATTAAAAAGGCTTGAAGACAATGAACTCAGAGATCAAAGAAAATTGGAAAGGGAAGAGAAAAGGAGACAAGAAAATTTAGCTGAGAAACGGAGAGAAGAGGAATTGGCTGAGAGAAGGAGAATAGAGGAATTGCAATTAGTTGAGAAGAGCAGATCAGAAGAAATAGCCCTTGAGGAGAAGAAATTAGCCTATGCTCAGGACTTGAGAATGGCAGAACTGGAATTGGAAAAGTTGAGACTTCAACAGCTTCAGGCTCATCCAGCAAGAGGTGAGGCTAATAAAAAAGACCATGCTTTCACTTTTAGACTTAATTTGCCTACATTTAGTCCAAATATTGATGACATTTCATGCTTCTTAAATAGGTATGAAACGTATTGCCAAGAGTTTAAGATTGATAGAGCTACATGGCCTAGTAGGTTGATGACTTTATTGGTTGGTGAGATCTGACTGCAGTCTGCACCATGGATGATCAGAGTCGAAATGATTATGAAGCTGTAAAAGCTTTGTTGCTAAAGAAGTATCACTTGGATGAAAACGGGTATAGGTTGAAGCTAAAATCATTGTTACCCGATTCAGCTAAGGATTTTGCTGAATTTGTCTCACCTATTAAACTTTACTTTTCTAGATGGGTTGAATTGTCAAAAACTGAAAAAACATTTGATGGATTGGCTGATTTGATTCTAAGAGACAAAGTGCTGTCTTCAATCAGTGGTGACTTTTTATCATTCCTTCAGTAAAGAAAACCTGCTGTGGAAAATTTAGGAAGACAATACCAAATTGCACATCCTGGTAGGAACCTTAGCGAAAATAACTTTAATGATTCATTGCCGGTGCCATCTGCTAGGACTGTAATATCTAATTCACCTAGACAGAGATCTAATAGCATGGGTAGGAACTTTCGAGTAAATAGAGATCATAATAATTAATTTTTCAGGGGGAGATATAACTTCAATAAAAGATCACAACAGCCTCAAACTGAGATGATGATTGATTTTTTCCTTCACAATCATCCTTTAGATCTAATGAATATCAAAACAGAGGTGGACATAATTTCAGATCAGGCAGAGGACAAAGGTCATTTTACAGAAATAATGACTATAATTTCAATAACAGAGGATATCAACAAAACAATAACAGTAGACAGTCTAGAAATCCTGAACGGTCAAATGCTATTATGCATTTTAATGACAGTAATCCAGTACAGAATAATAATGTTGTCTCTCATGCTAATGCATGTAATGTGGACTTATCAAACAGTACTAATTGTTCTGAATGCAGTTCTTTATTTCAGCCAGAGGGAGTCCCTAGGCTCCTGTGTGGACATCTTTTGCCAGTTATGTCCTCATATGATGGGACAGGTTCACTAGTATTTAATAAGGGTTTTGTTAATAATCAGCTTGTTTCACTCCTCAGGGACACTGGCTGCACAACGATTGGAGTGCGCAGGTCGTTGGTGTATCAATCTGATTATACAGGCAAGGAGGTTAAATGCACTACATTTGGAGGCAGAGTAGAATACTATCCAACTAAAGAAGTATTCTTGGATACCCCTTACTTTACAGGGAGGACTCTCGTGTGCTTGTTAAATAATCCCATTGCGGGAATAACCTTGGGAAATATTCCTGGACTTCGTGAGTGCACTAAGGAAGATATTTTGAAATGGGAACAGCAACATTCTGACATGGCAAATGCAGTAACGACCAGAGCTCAGACTCGTGCTGAAGTACATAATCAAATCCAAATCGATAATATGGTGGATGAGATCCTGAATGATGAGAGTGGGACTAAGGAGGTGGTGAATGATGAGGAGAAAACTGATGAGGAGATAAATGATGAGGATGTGGAAAATGATGATAATTTTCAGGTGGAAATTATTGATAAGGATTCTTTCATTCAGAGACAGAATGTTGATGATTCCTTAAAGAAATTTATTCAGGTGGCAAAATCTGATAATGTAGTAGTTAATGATAATTCTATACATTGGTACACTTTAGAGAATGGAATTTTTATTAGAAATTTCCAAGATTGCACATCCGTAAGAAAACAGATCATGGTACCAGCTTGTTTTCGACCATTAGTTTTACGGCATGCTTACGATGTTAATGGTGCAGGGCATTTGGGGATTGCCCGGACGAAAGATGTAAAATGCCAGGACGAAAGATGTAAAAGCTTTTTGTCGCACATGCAAAGTTTCCCAAGATGGGCAACAAAACGCCCAAAACACAATGCGCCTATCCAGGCATCGGATATATCATTGCGTCCATTTGCAAAGATGGCGATTGACCTTATTGGTCTACTACCAGTCATGTCAGCGAGAGGTCACAGATATGTACTGACCTGCATAGATATGTGCAAGCGCTAGCCAGAGGCTATTCCTCTTAAAAGTATTTCGTCTGTGGATGTCTATGATGGGCTATTTTTAATTTTTAGTAGATTGGGTTTTCTCGAAAATATTCTATCAGATCGGGGAACTCAATTCCTCTCTGACGTCATGGCACAAGTGATGAAAGAATTCGATATAAATCGTTCGCTTAGTTCGGTTTATCACGCCTCCTCAAATGGCAAAATTGAGAAGCTCAATCGTTGCCTTAAGCAGATGTTAGGCAAAGTTACAACTAAGTACCCGCAAGACTGGGATAGAATGCTCCCGGCAGTATTGTTCGCGTATAGGGAAATACCCAGCGAACATACTGGATTTGCTCCGTTTGAGTTAGTCTTCGGTGCTAAGCCTAGAGGACCCATGTCCATTCTAAAACAATTATTGGTTGGAGCTGACATGGATGAAGATGTTCACACCTCTTACCAATATGTTGTGAATTTGAGGAAAAACATTATCGACGCATGCCAAATAGCAGTAGAAGCGTCAGAAAAGGCTAAATTAAAGGCTCGATTGTTTGTAAATCAAAACAGGAAACTACGCCAATTATGGCCAGGTGATGAGGCCTATGTGTTACTACCAAATAAAGACAATGAATTACTTGTTTCGTGGAGAAAACCATATACTATTCTTGAGAAATTGTCAGATATTGACTATTTGTACCTATCAAGGGAAAGGAAAAAAACCTTTCATATCAACATGCTGCAGCAATTTCATTCTCGTCCTCCACATCTTAAAC
Organism: Oreohelix idahoensis; assembly: GCA_024509875.1. NCBI lineage: Eukaryota > Metazoa > Mollusca > Gastropoda > Stylommatophora > Oreohelicidae > Oreohelix > Oreohelix idahoensis. The sequence continues at coordinate 182,107 of JAMPIV010010658.1, forward strand.
CAGTCTTTGAAGCTATCGACGAATCTATTGATCGTCGCTCTTCCTTGCCTTTAATACAGGAAGAATTGTCTGACTTAATTGATGGTTCTGAACCAATGTTATTCTTACCTAATATACCCTTTTTGTCTACTGAAAGTTTAAAAGATGTTTCTATTTCGCCAACTCTATCTTCTAAATTGAAGGAACAAATGTCTTTGTTACTACAATCTTTTCCTTATGTCCTTACGGATGTTCCTGGACATACAGATATCATTCAACATGATATTCTTCTAACGGATTTCAGACCTATTAACTGAAACTGTATCCTATTCCTATCCATTTGCAATCACAGGTACAGGAAGAAATAAAGGATATGATTAAGTTAAAAATAATTTCTCCATCACAATCCCCATACAGTTTTCCTATGATATTGATTAGGAAGAAAGACAAATCCATTCGGATTTGCATTGATTTCAGGCATTTAAATGCTTTGAGCATCCTGGACGCCGAACCATTACCTTTATTAGTCTCTCTCCTGGATAGACTTGCTACAGCTACGTTCTTCGGTAAATTTGACTTGTCGAAGGGCTATTGGCAGGTTCCCTTATCGGACAAAGCTAAACCTTATACAGCTTTCGCTACACCTCTTGGGTGGTTTCAATTTAATTTCATGTCTTTTGGTCTGGTTAACGCGATTGCTACTTTTGTTCTCATGATGCGCACAATTTTCTCTGATCATGATGACATAATCACGTATATTGATGATATTTGTCTGTTTCAATGAGTTACGTCAAAGTCGCGATTCCTCTTCACGGTTACTGTCTGCATCAAAGACAACTTAGCTGATAAACGTATTATTCACTGACCTGTCTAATTAACCTTGTCCTACGACGATTCACCGAGCGAAACGTAAACAAGTCTGGGAGCGGCTAGAGCAGAATGTAGGTGCATAAAATATGTTAAAGCATATTGGCGAGGAAAATGAAGAAAATAAGCGATACTGCCGGAAAGTACGAAAGTTATAACAAGTGCACACCTGATTCGTCACAGTGTTCAAGCCATGGGGTTTAAGGCAGCCCATAAGATGGATGAGGCGTTGTTCAAGGCGGAGCCGACTGATAGCATCCGAGAAAGAAGATCTGATAGCTGTCAGCTGGAGGTCAGAGGCACCGTAGTGGCCAAGACAATTGAAGTGGATGGCTACAGGTGTGGATCCCAACCAAGATATGTCATAGAGGTGTCTGCATAATCTATCCCCAAGTCGTGTGCCCGTTTGGCCGATGTAAGTAATATTGCAACGTTTGCATATAATAACAAAAATGACGTTCCGTGACTCGCATGTAAATCCATTGGTGATGGTGAACGTGGATTTTGGAAATGACACTATATGTGTTTGGATTACATACTGTTAAGTCCTTTTCACATAGGAGTTAAGTGTGCGAGACTTAACATAGCTAGATGCCAGTCTAACTGTGTTTGATGCACTATGTGTGCGCATCTGAGTAAATATATATGTTTAATTAATTACGTATCAATTTTTGCACTAAAGAGCTCAACTTGGTGCGATCGGTTTTGATTGTTGCCAAACAGCGCTGACGCTGGAAGAGATCCATAAAGTCTGTCAATGAAGACATACGTATTTTAACGGAGATATTTGGAAGTCTTGTCCCAAGTCGTGGAAGACTCAATGAAGATATAATACTACTCCTCCCCCTGTGTGAAGCGTTTGTTCTAGCCAACACCTGGCTTCGTTATGTATCATATTTAATACCATATGTATTTTTTATGACAAGATTTGACAGAACTTCGACACGTATCATCATGACGTGTCGCTAGTGTGCCCATCTCTTTGTTGATTGTTATTTGGATCGTTCTTCAACGTATTTCCAGGGTTTTTTCTTACTTTACACCCTTTGAGTTATTCAAGCTCCGTTATAGAATACCCAGAATATTAATACTGCTCAGCGCAGAACTCTCGCCGTCCTTGGAATGTCGGCGGTCAGAGAGTAAGTCAAGTTTATAATCGATGCCATGTACTAATGAAATATTACTTGATGCAATGCAACTGTAATAAGTAACTGAAGATGTAGCTCGTTGATGGATCTGTCTACGCCCAATAAATCGTCGTTGATGTCACATACCATGGGTTCAGTTCAGATGCCTTATATCATAGTCAATCTTCATGACCCCATCATCATAACGATGTTCGTCTACTTACCCTTGGCCCAGCTACACGGCCCGCCATTATTCATTCGCGTTTATCAACAATCTATCGGCCATGAACTATAAGCCGAAAATACCATAACACTATAAATATAAGGTGTTAAACACATACTGGCATGTCTTGCATCGTGTTCAGTTACATGGCTAGGTACCAAAATGACCACTGTTGACAGTTTTCACACGGCTGTGGACTAAGAGGTCCCTCAAATTTGTATCTCGTCTATACGCCAACAAGGGTGGCTCACTGAACACATCCCGTGCCACTATGTCTGCTTGGAGAAGAGGTAGGTGGCGATAAAGGATCCTTTTAACAGCAGCGTATCAATATATTTGTGTTGTTGTTTTTTTTAATTATACAGTTTTATCCCCGTCTTACGGCAGTTCTCCTCATATACTCACTTCATACCCCATTCCTGACTTCATTGTCTACCTGTTTTCTCACTGTTCACTGTTATTTCCACTCTTATTGTCGATCTATTCACTTATTTCTATTGCTTTTAGTTTTTAATTTATTATTTTTTCTTTATAACTCTTCTCGGTTCCATTGAATTTATTATTTTTTGTTTTATATCTCTAATTATTATTTTGTCGTTTGTCGCTGGATCTCTCACCCTGCCTTCACTGAAACACTTAATTAATTCGATTCGATCTTCTTTTACCACCTCCTTCAGCCTCCTACCACCTGACATATCTCGAACTGCTATTGATTTCGAAGTTGCTTCTGTGACAGGGCTAGGTGTGGTGGAGACGAACTTATGTCGACATGACTACCTCACAACCGAGACCCACGCACTAAGAAAAAGTTGTCGGCAGATCATATAATTAACGTATGCAGCAAATGCAGCATTGTTTTCGCTTTACTGAATATCTTGTGAAAACTCCCACGGGATAGAAGTGTCATTAGCCTTCTATCTACTCTTACTTACTTACTTAGTCGTTCCCCTTCTACCGTGAGGTGTAGAGGTTAGGAAGAGAGTGAGCCAGACTATCCTATCGGCTGTTTTCCTCCTGGCCTGGTTCCATTCTAGTCCTCGGTCCTTCAAAGATTGTCTGATGTTGTCCTCCCAGCGGACTCTCGGTCGTCCTGGGGGTCTGGATCCCTGGCTTTTTGTTTACCATGCCTGTCGTGGTACCGATCTTCTCCCATTCTGCAGACATGGCCAAACCATCTCAGTTGGGACTGTTCTATTTGGGTCTGCAGGGGGTGGGATTTTAAACCTTGACGTATCATCTGGTTGCGGACCATGTCTCTTCTTGTTACTTCAACCACCTTCCTCAGATACCTCATTTCAGAGGTTTGGATCTTTCTTTTGTGGGTTGTAGTCATTGCCCACGACTCGCATCCATATGTCAAGACTGGGACATAGGTGGAGCGGAATACAGCCATCTTCGTTTTCTTACCAACCTCTCTCTTGCTGAGGAATCCTTGATTTATGGCCTGAAAAAGTCTCACAGTTGCTGCTTTTCGAGTGGCCAACTCTTCTTTGATGCCTCCCTTTCGGTCTATAATAGTTCCGAGATATTTAACGTGGTCGACCTGCTCCAGGACCTGTTCTCCCAGCTTAATCTGATGTCTTCTTTCTTCTCGTGATATCACCATGGATTTTGATTTAGAGCTGCTTATGACCATCCCTCTCTTCTCCAGCTCTTCCTTCCAGACTCGCAGGTTGGATTAGAGATGTGCTTTTGATTTAGCAATCAGGGCAACATCATCAGCAAATTCCAGCTTTGAAATACATACCTGTCTCATCTTCCAGTACCCCACTGAATACTTTCTTGTTCTCTCCTTACATGCCTTGATAACATCGTCCATGAGGAGTATGAAAAGATAAGGTGACAGGATATCACCTTGTCTTACACCAGTGGTGGTCCTGAACTATTCTGACTAGTTTTGCAGTCCTTACATAATTTCTGCAAGACTTGTAGATGCTCTGTATAGCATGAATCAGAGGTGCTGGAATGTTCTTACTTGCCAAACAGTCCCAAAGTTTGCTCCACGGGAACTTGTCAAACGCCTTTTCCAGATCTTTGAAACAAAGATGGATGTCACTCTTATACTCAAGAGCCTTTTCGCTCAACAGTCTGAGTGTGAAGATTAGGTCTTGAGTACTTCGGTTTGCTCGGAATCCGCACTGGTCCTTATCCAACTGTGGCTCAGCTGGGCGTCGGAGCCTCTGCTCTAGGATTCTAGAGTAGATTTTACCAGAGACACTGAGAACCGATATGCCTCTATGGTTTCCACTTTGACGATTGTCACCCTTTTTGAAAATTGGTGTTATGATGGCAATCTCCCAATCCTTTGGAGTGGTCTTGTTGCACCACGTTGCCTGTAGGACCCTTAAGAGTAATAGGTCGCCTGATGCTCCCATGTACTTAACCATTTCTGGTGTTATACCGTCATCCTCTGCTGCTTTGCCCTTCTTGATTTTCTCCAGCGCTGCCGTCAGTTCTTCCATTTTATGCCATCTTCATCACCATTGGATTCCTCTTCTGTGCAAGTGGTTTTCATTTATGATGCTTGACCTTGCTCACCATCAAGGAGTTCTGAGAAATATTCTTTCCATCTTTCTATTACTTCCTTCGGGGCAGTAAGCAATTTGCCTTGCTTGTCCTTTATAAATTTGAGAGGGCATTGTTTTTCCTTCCTCGTGTTCTTTAGGGTCTTTTAGAACAATTTCTGGTTTTCTTGCGCATCTTTTTCTATCCTTTCTCCAAGTTATTCCCAGGACTTCTGCTTTGCTGCTAGCACCTTGTTCTTTGCTTCTGTTCTGAGTATCACAAATTCGCTATATTTCATTATTTGAACTGCTGAGATTTTAGCTCCTAAGTATTTTTCCATGCATTTTTCTTCTCTCTTATTTTCTCTTTGACTTCCTCTGTCCACCAAGGTGTCCTCTTTCTCTTGTTCCCAAGTCGGACTTCACCACATGCTTCTGCAGCAGCTGTCTTTATGATGTCCTTGAATTTTAACCAGATGGTTTCCAAATCATCAGGTTGTTCTTCTGTGTTTCTCACAGGTGTTGCAATAAGCCCCTTATATCTTGTCTTAATTTCTGGCTCTGGCCCCCTCCAGACTATAGCAACCCGGACATATTTGAATGAGCTCCTCCTAACAATGGCATAGTCGATCACTGACTTCTCATTATTTGTTGGTTCACATCTAGCGTATGCATGCATGCGCTTATGGGGGAACTTTGTGTTTGTAATGATCAGATTCCTCCTTCTGCTCACTGCAGAATCTAAGGAGTCGCTTTCCATTGTCATTGAGAGTATCTTCTCCATATCTTCTGATAACTCCACCCCATCTAGCATGGTCTTTTCCAACTCTGGCATTAAAATCTCCTAGCATGATAATTTCATCTAGGCAGTCATCCGCCGTCCTATGAAGCAGCTCGAAGAATTCCTCCTTGACCTCTGCTCTCTCATCCTCATTTGATTCATACACTATGACCAGGTTGACTATGGTTTCTCCTTCTTTTAGTTTTCAACCATAATGCACTCCGAGAAAAAGTTCCATCCCTTGATACTATCTTTTTTGTTTTTGGCAGGCCGCCCTCCTCCTTTTTCAGCCGGGCTTGGGACCGGCCTGGGCGGAGTTATTTACAACTCTGCCAAGAGTAATCTTGTGCGAAAGTAGACACCTTTGAAACACTTATTAGATACTCTTGAATTTTGGCCACAGTTGGACCTCTACTGCAAAGCAGGGGAGGCAATACCGTCACAAAATCGATTGACCGTTGTCCGTCAGCGGAATGACTAGCGTTCTATTTTTAGATCCTGACTAACGCTTATGGCTGCTACATAATTAGACTAAGGAAATGACGGAATGGCGCTGTCACATATTCCCCGCCTGATTTTGTTGTCGTCTCGACAACAGGACTACCTCTGGCTCATTTGAAGTTTCCAGTCTTCAGCTTCCATCTGAAGTTTCTGTTTATCAGCTTCCATCTGAAGTTTCTTTTCTTCAGCGTCCATCTGACGTTGTTGCATTTCATGTTCTTGAGCTTTCGCTATTCTACGGTTGCGAATTGCTTTAACTCGTCAGTATCCACACCAAGCGCTATATGTCTAGGGTTATGAGTGTATGATGTATTGTAAGTACAAGTACTACAAACACATGTATTTACTAACACATAATGTTATAAGAAGTTATTCCTATTGTACTGAATGAGGTCAGCTGTGAAGGTCCCTGATTATACTAAATGTTGGGTTGATTTATCAGAACACCTTTCTGCTACCACCTTACGACCTCAATCAGACTTATTCTTGACTAATATGTATGTTAGCTACGTCTATATGTCTAGGGTTATGAGTGTATGATGTATTGTAAGTACAAGTACTACAAACACATGTATTTACTAACACACACACACACACACACATATATATATTATAGAAGTCTGTATATATATATATTTACATATAATATATATTGATATTTATATATAATAATATATATATGAGTCGAGACTACAACCACAAACAATTTAAATACTTCCATGGATCTTCTGTCCATTTCATTTATAATAAGACAATCAAAATATGTGTATCTAGGTTCACTAAGTTAATGACACTGGTAATTAATAGTATGGGTGGGGTACTGTCATCATTCCCTCTTTCTCTTGTAAATTTATCTTGAAAGTTTCTTGCCAACAATTTATTTTATGTTATTTCTATATAGAAATATAGTATTATAGTGGATAAACTGAGTGCCGACATGTATGGCACTTATCTAGATAATAGCTGTTGCTGTCATTTTCACAGGCTCTCTGGTATGACCACGCTGACAAGGTTCCTGGTGCAGTAACTAGACCTCTGGGTCCAAACAATAAGTTACTTTAGTACACTGCAACAAGCCACCAGGGTTCTGGAACCCACACTGTACCAGAACAAAACCTCTGAAACAACGTTATGATTCTTAAAAACACATCTATATTCCCTTTCACATGTAATAATTGACATAAAGAAAAAGGGTCAGATCTCTCTGACCACCCCATACCACTCTGAGATGACAATGCATTACCAGTGCCCCTATTCTGTTCCTTAAGGGCTACAACGCCTCTGACACTGCAAAATGATGATCTCCCATAAGATAACGTGGGTTAGCTTTCCCACTGGCAACTGTGGAAATCATTTTCAGTTATGCAATACACATTAATTTTACTGCTTTTATTGCTTGAACACAACCCACAGGTCCTGCATAACTCTGCTGGGGACTCTGTACTTAGTTGAAAACCTTCCCAATCGAGCAGTATCGCAGACACCAATTTTTATTGTAATAACAAAATTAATAATTTCTTTCCTTACCACAATTCAAAGAAATATCACAAACGTACGTTGACTGGCTTTAGCATAAATAGTAGTTTAAGTTCAGCTTTGCCTTCTGTTCAGACTGGCAATGGTTAATAGCACACTTGGTACTGCTGAGGACAACGCAGCTTGCTTCTAACATATTTCTTTTCAACTGGCGCTGAGCTGTAAACGCTTTTAGCCAATATGCCTAGACCGGCCCAATTACAGCGAGGGTCTAGCATTTCAATTTTCAAAAATTTAAAAAGAAAAACACTACTTCACACTTCTAGGAGTGATTTTTCTAAATATAGATTTTATCTTTTCTGCCCAACCAATACTCTCTGTCTACCCTCCTATACCCTCCAATCGGATTCGAATTACTCCTATGCCTCCTTTCAAACTATCGTTCCCAATAGCGTTACAGTTAACGAGCACGGAGACAGTCCGTTCATCTACGCGTTTCCAGTCAAATAGTATTTTCTCAATAACTACGACTACCATTAATATTTATTTGTGCCAGTCAAAGCTACACGAATATATAATTTTTATGACTATATTCATTTTCTCAATAACTTGGCTAATACTTTGACTACCATTAATATTAAAACATATTTGTGCTCAGAATACACTAAGCTACACGAATATATAATTTTTATGACTATATTCATGTGCGTTTAGATTTTCAGTTTTGTCACTGACAGTCGTTAATTATAACTTTCTACATAAGTCTACCATCTTGTCCCCCTCCTTCTGTCTCACTTTTTAATTTTTCAAATATACCAACTTGTTTTTGTGACGTCACAACTACACTACGCGTCGAGAATTTAAACTGTCTGTGTGTGTATATCAGTTGGCTTTGCCCACAGCGTGTATATACTAGTTGTCTCGCGGACAGAACGAAGCGGGTTTTGGCAAGGCGATGGTAGCATTTTGCGTTAATTATTTGTATTGTATCGTGTAACACTACCAAAAAAGTAAGGATGGCTACTGATTACCAGCGTTAAAGTCAAAATTTTACGTTAATTCAGATAGTTATTTTGCGGCACACTTCCGCAAAATCGTTAATTATAAGGCTAGGCTGCAGAATGTATGCAGCAGATCTGGCAAAATGTTAAATATTGGTAGTACGTTTTCGAAACCAAAACTAAAACGCGTAGTACGTTTTCGATAGGCTTTACCTGAAAAAATTCTATGCTGGCGTGTGAAACGTCGTAGTTAGATTTTTACATTTTTATGACTAAAATCGTACTGAAATGAGCGATTATTCTCGCAGATTTTACTACACTTACTTAGTCAAGTATTTCCTAAGAAATCAAAAGTATCCCTTAATTAATGGGTGACAAGTTCTTGTCCACAGAACCTGTGTATAAATTCCTATTAATGTAAGGAATGTTAATATTATCAACTTATTATCAATCAATCTTTAAATCATGCATTAAAAAGAAATTAGTAGAGCATATAAGACATGATAAAGGCACGGAGAACAACTGATACAAAGACGAGATACCCAAGAACAAATTACAACGTTCGCAGAATCAAATAAGTAATAAAGCAGAAATAGAGAAAAAATATTGCAAAGAATTGCAACGACACTGCAAAAGAAGAAACGAGACAAGCACCAGTACAGTGTATAAATAAACAATTTGTATAGAAATCAATGATAGCAAGATGAAGAATGACAAGTACAAACAAAGTCAATCACGAAACTAAGGCACAGATAAAAAAATATTACAATAACAACAATAAAAACAGTACGTCACGTCTAAACAGATGGTGTCACAGACAACCAAACACAGTGGACCAAAAATCCTTCAGCAAATATATGCTGGAATTTCCACTGTGAGAAATCTGCAAACGTCCCTACAGAACGCTTACGTGGGCCCTGGTTTGAAACTGGGATGTACCCCAACGCAAGTCACATCCTAACCAAACCCGCATGATACATGGAACATAAAACATGAAGAAAAAAAAAGGTGGACATAAAGAAGAAAGGCTCACTTAAACATGCCACAGTGGCAACGTGCACATACAAAAAGCCACTTATCTTTAAAAAAAAATCCCTGTCCTATCGAAAGTAACGACGATGGGCATCGGGCGTTGCATGGTGAGCTGAAAAAGTATAAGAAGTCCGACGTTGTCTCATGGCTGGAACACTAGGAGGTCAGTAAGGTCGACCGTTAAACAGGAACCTCAAGAGACGCTTGTTGCTAGAATATTCTTGAAAACTTGGCAAGACGTATTTCGATACAGGACATACTGGAATCTTGACAAACGAATTTTGAATATAAGAAGTTCTCCCCCACACTGGCCACCAGTTGTTACTGTCACCTTTTTGTTGCTGTAATGTGTGGGTTTATTATTGTTGTCGTCTTGTTGTTGGTGCGAATGCATAATTTGTGGGTCGTTTCTTTGATTCAATTAATGGTGACAATTGGGTCATAAAGCTGACCAATTGATAAGTAAAATCATACTGAGTATCAATGTCAAAACGGTTTATTACACGAAGACGTAGACGTAGACATCATAGGCAGTAATCATCAATTGCAATAATGGCAGCAGCATTTCATAAAAGTACGTTTCATGGCAGTAAATACATCATCATCAAGTAAGCATTGATATGGCCGTTGATTGACAGCACTGGCCGTTATAGCACCAAGGTCAACGGCTTGACAGAATACCGGACACTGTCGAATGGACAGTACATCTTATATACTGTTCAAAAAGAGAAACGCATAGCTACTGAAGGCACACACACAGCCATAATTTTGACATTCAATAACTTTTTAAATTTAATGAGTTAATTGTTCAAATTGCACACAAGAATACCTTACCGTTCAACCAATCAATTGACATTTGTTTTGCTTCAGGGTCACGAGAGTTTTTTGGCGTAAGGGCTTTCCCGTTAGTATGGTGTGTGGCCTCCTCTTGCATCGATCAGCGACTGGCATCTCCTGGGCATGGATGCGATCAGACGTCTGATGTGGGCCTGTGGGATGGCTGCCCACTCTTCCTGGAGTGCCTGGAACAGATCACGACGATTGGCTGGAGCAACGTCTCGGCGACAAACACGTCTATGCAGCTCATCCCACAGGTGCTCAATCGGACTCATGTCTGGAGACAGGAATGGCCAGGGAAGGGTGAGAATGTTGTTGGCAGTCAGGAACTGCGTGGTCAACCGTGTACAATGGGGTCTGGCGTTGTCCTGTTGAAACACAGACCTTTGGGCAGCCAAAAGTGGAAGGACATGGGGTCGAAGAATTTCATTGACGTATCGTTGCGCATTCAAGCCTTCTTCAATGTGCACCAATTGACCCCTTCCGTTGTAACTGATCATTCCCCACACCATTGCACCTCCACCACCGTGCGGCGGAGCTTCATCAACGCAATTTTGGGAAAAACGTTCATTTCGCCTGTGGTAGACCCTACGCCGTCTATCATGACGTTGCAACAAAAAGAAAGATTCGTCACTAAACTAGACACGTCTCCATTGATTGTCAGCTGCCCAGTGATGATGCTGGTTGACCCAAAAAAGTCGATTTTGGCGATGGCGGCGCGTAAGGACAGGTCCTCGGTGAGGTCGTTGTGCCCAAAGTCCAGCGTCATGCAGTCTATTCCGGACAGTTTGATCAGACACATTACGTCCTGCAGGCAATGACTGGGCAGTTGAGGAAGCTGTTGTAAACCTGTCTCTGAGGTGACGAAGCCGAATAAAGCGATCTTCCGCTGCTGTTGTCACTCTGGGTTGTCCACTGAGATGCCGGTCTTCAACTGAGCCAGTGGCTTGGAACCGGTGCCAAAGTCGACTGATGGCACTCTGATGCACGTTTAGATGCCTGGCAACCTGACTTTGACTTTCGCCTGCATGCAGTCAGGCAATAGCAATGTTCCTTAAATTTATCGATAGAGACGCTATAAATGTCTGCTTGGAAATGAACTGAATTTTTTGTGTGTAGCGTTATCCTTTTATAGGGTTTCAGTTGCATAGTCAGTGAATAGTGTTCACCCCAAATTTTGTTGCTTTCACGTGCGCGCAACAAGAGCTGTGGTCAAAAATTGTGTCATAAACACTATTGACCACTGCGTTGTAACGATTACAAAAACGAACGCAATTCAGGTCAACACGTGCATTTGACACTGTAAAGAACATTTGAGGCTGGTTTTTATGTACCGTAGCACCAAATTTTACTTTCAAACTCATAAAAACGCGCCCTCGGATAGCTATGCGTTTCTTTTTTTTTTTTTTTTAAAAGTATATATTATTCTGACATCTTAATCTGCTCCTGATGTCAGAGGGTTGCACTAGCAGCTGGACATACTGAGTTCAGCTGAAGCTCTGTCGTAACATACAGGTTTGCAAGTCTCTGAGGCGTGAGACATAAAAACGAGCCGTTTGTTTGGTTAAATATAATACGGGAGGGATTCTTGGCAAGGTTCTTCAAGAAATAGCTTCCTCATGTTTCAATTCATAAATATATTAACAAGCGTGTGTCCTCCCTTGACTTAGGGCAGGTACACAAAACTCACGTCTATCTTGGACGAAAAATATATTGGACTGCCTCCAGCATCATAGCTGGATGGCAACAGATCGACGCAACAAGCTGCGCTATTCTGTCCAAATATAGTGCACGACTGCACGCAAATAATGACATATACCATTAACTTAGATGTGCTCACACGTGCGTCTATAAAAATACTGGACTCACATGTGAGGATCTCAAACACTTTAATTCCCACGCGAAAAGAACTTAACACTGCTCCATTCGGAGTCTGGGGTCACCTCTGCTGTCGGTGTTCCGCACGACTAGTCAGAAGAAATCACCAGCGCTTGCTGTAGTGGTTTATGAATATACTATTTTCGCTTGTGAGGTTGCCAGCGTCATATATAACCAGTTAGCAAGAAAAACATGTCAAATTCACATTTTCACAATAATTGTTACACTTACCCCAAAGTTTTGGGAATACACCATCTTCTCGCACAGGTTAGAATGGACACGAGCAATTTAGGTTATATGCTCTCGAATCACTTGGTCTGGAAATTTTGAATCCCTTTTATGACGGGTGAATCTGCGAAACACTTGGTCTGGGAAATTATGAATTCCTCTTGTGACGGGTGAATCTGCGAAACACTTAGCCTGGGAAAGTTTCTCTTATGACGGGTGATCCAATTTCTTAGGCTTTTGGTCTTGCATTTAAAGTCCTGGTCCCTTAAGCTTCCAGTCTTGTATTTAAATATGCGGGTTTACTTGTAAGTTTTCGAAGTTCCCCAAATACTTCGATCTGTCACGTATAATTATAGGATTCTAAGTCCGATGTCTCATTGGCTTCTGGGAGTTGTTCGATTGTCGATGCGATGCAGTCAGATCTGTGTCTCTGGTTTCGCTAGATTATATCTCTCATTCTCAGTTCAAATCCCAGATTGTGCTTTACGGCAAACTTCCCAATGAGATTCATTATGTATTCCGGCTCTCACTTCAATCCAATCGTAAGCTCTTTTGCATTATGTGGGTTGGGGTGTTTTAATTCATAATCTCCTCCGCGTGTTTTAAAATATTACACTTAATATTCCAACGCGTGACCTCTTTCAAATCATGCGGTAATATTTCCGGCTGCACCTATCTGCCTCTCACAATATTGTGACCATGTTGTCGTGGCGTAATGTCTTCCGCCAATGTTTTCTCCAGACATGTTTATCTGTATTATGATACACATCGGGGACAGCGGAAGCGCTAATCTAATTAACGTCTGTGGGTGCGCCAGACAGACAGATATGACCGCCGACCGTCTTGAAAAACTATCTGTGGTTCTATTCAACGATCGGGCAATACCCCGTTGTGTCAATACAGGCCTGTCTCTTTCAAAGGCGACTCGAATGATAACTGAGTAATCCGTTGGCCTGTCTAATCACCTGATAATATTACAGTTCACCTGGCGTAATGTAAACACGTCTGCGTGTAAAAAAGATAAAGGTAGTCCCATAGCAGATACTTCCGTAGGGGAGTTGAGTGTTAGAGACTTCAATCTACTGATCCATATAGTGGATTTATGCCAATTGGTGAGAAAAATGAAGAAAAAGAAATGATAATAGCCCCGAAATGATATGGCCGTAGGGCTGAAGGTGTGAGAGATCACACAAAAGAGCATGATCAGACGTTCTGTGATATATATATATATATATATATATATATATATATATATATATATATATATATATATATATATATATATATATATATATATATATGTATATATATGTATATATATGTATATATATGTATATATATATATATATATATATATATATATATATATATATATATATATATATATATATATATATATATATATATATATATATATATATATATATACTTGTTCTGAAAAAAAAATGTACCTCTAGTATTAACCTGTTAGCCACTTTGGAGTGGCTAACAGGTTAATACTAGAGGTACCTTTTTTTTCAGAACAAGTAGTCATAATGATGTCATACTCCCCACTGATCTCCTGGGTATTGAGATTTGAAGCCTAACCTTCTTGGAAAAGGGCGAAAAATAGGAGATACCGTGCGCATGTTGCGCACGTTAAAAATCACTTGACAGTTGAAAATCGTAAAGAGTAGGTCGTGCGGCTGCTGCCCTGACAAAATATAAAAAATTTGGAAACCTACCCGCCACAAAATATTTATAGAATTTTTGATTTCTATTTACACATATTGAGATTCTCACCGGTGCTACGGAGTTCGTGCACTGTGCTGAGATCCTCCTTGTGTGATCAAAGGGAGGCGATCGGAAAACTGATGGAGTTCTCCGTGTGCAATGAAGGGTCCTTATAACCAAAATTTAAAAAAAGCAAATATAATTCAATACACACCTTAAAAAACAAAATACAGACGAAATAAGTGTAGCTGATTAAACCTAGTTTTTTATTTTTTTTATTTTAAATAAACCAATAACCGATTATCGTCATCCCGACAGCAGTCCGATGAGAAGAAAGATACCAAAGTTTAACTAGTTGAAAGTCGGTATTCAGGCTGGTTTGAATGTTTACATAGGTTTTTTTTTTTCCGGGGACACAAATGCAAATGCATTTAGCTGAGTGGAGTAACGGTTGAGCCCTGTAGTGGGGCACGGCACATGAAAAGAGGAGATCTTTGTAAACGATTGATTTAATGAAACATTATTTTACTTTGAAGAGTGTTGTTTTTCTGCACTAATTAACTAATTTGCAGTCGATTACATTCTTTCTTTCTGGATTTTTTAAAAAAAGGGGGAGGGGGAAGTGTTAAGAGATTTGTGAAAGAGGTGTCAGTGTTTTTGTGATGAAATGTGACCGGGGCGGGGAGAGAGTTAAAATGGCCAAAATTACGTGACGTCATGTGTGGACGATCGTTAATCAATTCTCGGCAACAGGTGACGTTGAAACATGCAACGCTTCTTTTTTTCTTCCCTGGATGTTTAAAAAGACAAGAGCAAGTAACATTATGGCTGTCGACATATATGGTCAGGTATGAGTTTTAGTCCTTATGTTCAAGTGCATAAGCTTAACTAATTTGATCCGTTCATTTTGTGATTTGTCTTGTGCGTGTCGTGACGTAGGAAAATCACGTGAGAGACATTGGGATGTCGAAGGTTATATAAAAACAGTTATCATGGTTAATTAGCATTATAAGTGTAGTACAGTATTATAAATTATAGCCCCGTCTAGTTCCCGTGGGTTTATGATGAAATAAAGAGAGAATATGGATCACTGCTCCCTCGGGTATGTCGTACCAGGCGACTAATCATCGGGTATGTCGAACGAGACGACTAATATGATGCTGTGCATGGGGGGCTGGGTCATTGAAAACTTGACGCTTAATTTTTTGTTCATTTTAAAAATAAAATTTAGTCTCGTTTTGGCCAGACTCGCCCAGTTAAACCTAGGCACAGGGTCCGTCGGTTATATTAAGGCGCATGTCGAAATATAAAAGACTTAGTGGTTGGCATTATACGTCGACGCTTAATTAAAGGTTATGATAAGAAACTCTGTACAGAGTGATACTATAAGGGGCTATCCGATCATCGGAAAAAATCTCTCCATCACACAAGTGTTTCGGCCCCTTATCTTTTTTACACTGAAAAGGGGGGGGAGAGAACGGCCGAGTCCACTTGGGTCGTAACTACCGAGTGTCCGCCGCCTGTTGTCCCCCCCCCCCCCCCCCCCCGTGCTGGGAATCGAACCCAATCCACCTTGATTGCAACTTTCAGCTTCAAACCTGGCTTTATCTTTGCTGTCAGCGTGAGGCAGTCATGAAAGTAACCATTATGTTATATATAAACTGTTCTCTTGAATCCCATAGCCCGTTGCGGTTGCTCCATAGCATAATTAGTCCGATCGAAAGAGAAGAAACAAATACTTACAAATTTAAACACGGTACTGTGTGTGTGTGTGCGCGCGCGTGTGTGTGCGTCTCAGTGAGCATTCTATTGGCTAAGCGGTTAGAGAGCGTTAGTCTCTCGCGGCGAAGTTACTGCGTTCCGGGATCGAAGCCTAATAGTGTCACGCTCTAGTCTACCCAACTGTAATTGGGGACCTGACTGAGTTAGGGAAGGCAAAGGCAGCAAGGAAGGGAACTGGTCACCCTCCCCCCCCCTCCCCCCCAACCTCATAAAGCTTGACCTAAAATAATGAAGTCTCTAACACTTCACTTTTCTACGGCAGCATCTGCTACGGGATTTATATTTTAGTGGAGCTGTATTTGTTGATTAGTTATCTTTTTAATTTATCTTACATAGTTTGTAGCAAGCATGACATAAGCTATTTGTGCAATGTAGAATCATGTTATGTAAGTGTTTACGGCCCTGCACGTCGGCCCAGATAATTTACATTAATTAAGAACTAGGCGAATTTCGTGACCCTATTATCGCTTCAGAACAGTGCTTCTTATCCTTTGGGGAACGCGACCCTACTTCTGGGAGTGCGAGCATGACAAATACATATTTTAGAAGGCCAATCATCGTAAACATAATATAATAAACAGAACTCAACGGTGTGACAACATTAATTCAACACCGAACCTAAGTCACATTTTAAAACTAACATTCTATAAAGTATAATTTAAATGAAACTGCAGCAGAAAGCTCAGTAATCTAGTAAACACATGTTTTTTTTAATCACATGTAAAAAATAAATGTTGGCTTTGTCATCATCAAGACATTGTGACACCGTGGTGGCTGTGGATTTCTTACCTACCTTGTGTAGACGCCTGAAGTGTACTGTCCTAGCACTAGGGGAGATAAAATGGGTGTTTCTGTGTCTCCCTGAAATACATAGCCACTGTAGAGTTTATAGTGCTCGTTCCCCGCCACCAAATTGCCTACTGGTTATGCCGAGTTCTCCTAGGCTCTAGGCATATGACAAACGTTTTGAAGCAAAAGAATCGTCACGTCCTGAGTTTGTGTGCCTTTATGATTTTTTTTTTTTTTTTTTTTTCGTACGCCCGCTAACACTCGAGGCGAAATCTCAGGTTATTACTATGTCTAACCTGACATTGATTTTACGTGAGTATCCCTTTTTACTTGTACAGAGACAGGTGTCCCTCGCCATTCAGGCAAATACTCTCCGATTTCGGAGGTACCCATTGCAGCTGGGTCGGCTCAGGAGCCGCCAATCCCTGGTCGATGACACTCCTTCAAATGTTCTCGCCAGGTCTCGAGTTAATCCAGTCCAATTCCCGGTCGACGAAAAATCCTCAAATGCCGTCGCCCGGGTTGGATCCTGAATCACCCGGTCGCCAGAGCGGTGTTGTAACCACTACGCTAGCGCGGCTCCTTATGATGCCTTTATGATGTGGTCCGGTCATCAGGAAGCAGTGCATACTCGTTCCCACGCCTAAGACATGTTCAGAATCCATCTAGCTCCTTCCCAACCACAGAGGGTGTATACGGCGTTAGTGCACCCGTTTTATTATCAAGGTTTGCTCCTCTTTATCCATTGTGTTTAGCCTGGGTGTTCGCTCCCCCAGTTATGTATCTACCCTTATGAAACTGTTGACCACCACCTTTTTTGAGTGCTCTGCACTCGATTATGTTAGAAAAAATGCTCCTTCTTCAGAGGCCAGATAAATGGAACACCTGACATGGAGCAAAACAACAATTTTTGAGTACATGCAGATACCACTACATGGCCCTGGGCCGAAGGGTAAGAGCCCAAAGTTGATCAATAACATCAACATGACGACCACAACATCACATGTAAAATTACACAATTTAAGGCATACTTATTTATTTGTCATTCTTTACTTATGAATATATTGTACTGTACTTCTCTTCAATCCTCTCCGGCAGTGTTATTTGAACATTCCTTCTAGATGCTCATTCTTTTAGTATTGTTATTTACACTTTCACCGGTCGAGGTTATCTTGTACTATCTTATCAGCTATCCCGGGTTACCTGAACGCTTCTGCAGCCACGTCGGCGCGATTGTTTAATTAATCGTCAGCTAGACGGATTAGTGATACATATCTCATTTGCTCCAGCTGAGAAGTAGCGATAAACCCAGATGTGTGGGTCGGAGAATGAAGATAACGAACGTTTGATTCGTGAACATGTGCGGAAAAAATTTGCCACAAAACTATGTTGCTCACGTTTTCCATGTGGATCACAGATTGTATTTGAAGATAAGGTGTTAACTTGCAGACATTACCAGATGGAGAGGCGTGAAATACGATAAATAATACAATATTTCCGATAGATGACTTTATTGTAATAAACAAGTATGAGAAAATAACATCTTGGAAGAGATTTTCAGTGATAGGTCGATGATGTAGGGAATTTGGTAAACATGACATACGACACGGAAGTTTCAATACCATATGTGGTCATGAAGTATGCAGACGAGTTTGGAAATAACATGTATGGGGAATATTTTGTGTTGTCATGTTGTAAGGTTCTACATGTGGGTGGGGGAACCCCTACCAAATTCAGAAGCTTACTTGCGGTTTGTTTGATATTGGAATGATCAACAGAACTTCTTCTAATTTGATCTTTCCTCAAGAAAGAAACGTGTGCGTGGAAGCAAAAATTTCGCGTATAACCTTCAGCATTTTTCGACGTACGCACTGACTTCTAATTTTGTCATTGAGAAACCATAAACAGCCAAGAACGAGGAGTATTAGGATCCCAATACAGGACAAGGTACAGGACTGGAAGTGAATTTTAAAGCTAGAAAAGAGTAACTCCAGAGGTATCACTTTGCGCCCCAAGTTCTAGGAGCCTACTTCAAGTGCACACAGTTAGACACCTAACTCACCTGAAGGTGTACGGCATCTTAAACAGCTGTCCGACATATTACTGCCGGTTTCTGTGGATATAATTCTTAGCCCAAAATTTATTGTGGTAAGATGTAATATGTACATTTTATCATTTTAAATTTTGCATTTGACACACACAAACAAACAGACACACACACACACACACATATATATATATATATATATATATATATATATATATATATATATATATATATATATATGGCTTGTAGGTGTATAGTTGCATATGGGTCCGGCAACCTCATGATGCAAAATAAGTTTTCTCATGAACCACCACTGCAAGAGCTGGTGACTGCTTCGTGCGGGTTTACTCACAAGAAGCCAACGGCAGAGGTAGCCCTAGGCTCCGTCGGGAGCAGGGAGTGGATGATCATTATATATTTATTATACTAACATGTTAGTAAGTTTTATATGTATAAATAGTTGTGCTTAGACTGTTGCATTTGTCGTCTTGCATGGTTCAAAAGCAATGTCATATGACTCATTGGGTGAAGGTTAAATGCTCAGGGATAATGGGGATAATTTCGAAGAAGATGAAACGATGGATGGAAGTGGAAGTAGCCTGATGTTTATATCAGGAGACCTGATACTTAAAAAGAGGCATTTGTTTTCTCTCAGTTTGTCGTACATGCTGCCAGCAGTCAACGCTAGACTCATACATTAGACGTATCTTGGAGACGCTTGCAACCTTAGTAGTTACCCCAGCCTTGCTGTAAGGGACGTAATACTGCCACAATATTTGACCCCGGAAGAGACAGTCCAAAGTTCCTCTGGGAACCAGCATTGACTGAACCCAACATCAGCAACAAATCACCGTCAACACCTGGCTAGTTGATTACCAAAGTATTGGCACAGTATATAAACTCTGTAAAATATCCACCCAAAGCATCCGATGATGATCAAAATTAAATGATTATTTTCTTTGTTTAAATAACATTACTTATTTCAATCTTGTTAATAAATAATTGATTACTAAACGTGTTATAAGTAAATATAAATCTATAGTTGATTTAATTATTATTGAGTGAATTAGCACCCGTATGACTCAGTTTGATTTTTTTTTTTTTTTAAAAATACACCGAGTTAGTAAATTATTAGTTGCTTAATCACCCTTTGGGGTGGGGGTGGGGGGGTCAGAAAATACGAGTCAATACGTTTCCTTACACAAGGGGCGGAGAATAATAAGGTCATAACGGCTTAGATGATCTCGGTTGGTATGCTTGCCATTCTGTAAAATACCTGTGGGGCTTCCTTAAATAGAAGCATCATTCTTCTATTTATATCTCTGCCAAGAGTAATCTTGAGCAAAGGTCGATGCCTTTGAAGAGCCTCATCCGTATACTCTAAGTCTGGTAATTGTTGGATCACTACTGCAGAGTATGGGAGACAATGCCGCGACATGTACTTAAAATAATAATCTTCTTCAAAAAGTTTCAAATACAATATTGGTACGGGTTATATTCAAAAGAATAATTTTCAGTATGTCTACAGCTCACGGTCTGCCCGTGTCTACAGCTCACGGTCTGTCCGTGCCTTCCTCATCATCTCACTTCTATCTCCAGTTCTCTTCTCCCTGTGCTTTTCGGTCTGCTTATGTTTTTTTCACTCTGTGAATTCCATAACATGGACTCCTTAGTAATGCCGTCGGAGTGGCTAAGAGGTGTGGCGTCCGCCTCTGGTTCTAGAGGTACCGGGTTCTATTCCCAGTTGAGGGAATATAATTTATTGAAAAATATTTTTCAGAACCAGTGGTCCTAATGATGTCATAACTCCCCTTGTACGAAAAAGCCAGAAATTACTCATTGTTGTGGTTTAACTAGGACTGTTGAGCTTTTTGCTCTTCTGCAGCCAACACCAAGTTGATGACTCCTTGGTATTATCTACACTGTAGATCTAGGCTTTTCCTTGTGGCTTTTCTGGCATTCCGACACGTGCTGAGTTGAAGTCATGAGCTCCAGTTTCTCCAGCTTTCTTGCATTCAAAGGATCGTCACATAGGAGTTCCAAGCTAGGAGTAAGAAGCGAGTGGCATACTGTGCATTCCTCGCCATCTAAGGTGGATCTCCAACTATGCAGAGCTAAGATACTGTGCTCTAGTTCTGGGCTCTCCCAAGGAATTGTCACGTCCTGCACAGAGCCACTTCTCAACTCCCCCCTGCTTACCACTGGGTTCACAGTGAGATCCTCCCGAATGCAGATCAAAAACAATCCTTATTCACGCGTTTCTGATGATCAGTATTTTACCAGGCTCGCTACATGCACTAAATACATTTTAAAGAGTAACATTTTTATTTTAATTTCATGTAAAACGACATTCTTGTATTTTTTTTTAATACTTCTAGTGAGCTGGGGCATAATGGGTTGTGAGGCTTCTTAAGATGCTGTAACTTGGTTCGAGACCTCTTAAAGGTTAAGAAGACCTCTTTATGAGATAGTCTGATGCGGTCGCCAACTATAATAATGGCAGAGCAATGTTACTGTCTTTATAAAGTGTGACAATGTAAGTGGATTCTCTTTTCATTCACCACGTTTATCGCACACACTCACACACACACGCACACACAAATACACACGCTGTACTGGCGCGTATATTCAAGTGGTTTAAAATTACTTTCTTCCTTTCTTAATCGTAACCTCTTCTACCCCGTAAACAGAGTGTAGAGGTGACCCAAAAAGCACAAGGCTCTTGGGTGAGCATTCAATGAAATTGGTAGACAAACAGGTGATTAGCCTGTTGTGCCTGAACTTGCCCTGAAGATTGCATTAAATCGCTATGACATCATCGGTCCTGTCTGGTTAATAAGTCCAGCTCAAATGGACAGTGCTTCTTATACCCGAAGGTGTCGAGGGATGTCTTGTCCTCTTCTGCCCGAAGGCATTTATAGAGGAGTGTCCATAAAAGGGCCATAAACACCTCATGACCCGAAGGTTGACGGAAATCCTGGACAATGTGAGCAAAATCGTAAACGGACACATCTCTCGGTCTTGGTATTTAACGCTGGGAGGGCATGCATGGCTTAATCTTTGAGACAAGCATATGACTACTGGCAGGATCAACCAGACAACTGTCCGGACAGACGTGAGTCTTCTTCGACCATCTCGCGCGGGGAGGGAGACAGCGCTCTGTGAAGAGCGAATCCCAGGGGCCCCGGCGATTTTATTCTTGCGAGAACCACTGGCCGCCTACTAATTTCACAAATCGGCAGCGACGACGGAAAAAAATGGCTAAGCACGGAGCTAGACGCGGTTCATTATTGGCCGAACATTCTCAGGTAAGGGTATTGCGACACTCTCAAACCCGCAGTGAATGATTCTTGCATAATATATTTATCACTCAAAGGATTAACAATTGTTTATAAACATTTTTTTTTCTACAGTTCATTAGTATCTATTATGACCTTGCAGTTTTGGTATTTGTTAATGTTACAAACAGATTACTGGGGACAATGAAGATAGAGATGTATATATATAGGAAGATATTTATTTGTTTGTATACTTGTTATGTTTGGAAATATTTGGTAATAATATTTTGAGTCTGAGATTAGAACTCTAGACAAAGGGCGAATACTCTGTATTTGCTTCGTACGAATGTAATATATAGTTGTCCCACTTGAATATAGAGTTCAGAGGTTATCTTTAACGCATGCCCAGACCGGGTGTGTTTTGAAAAGGGTCTTCCGTGATGTTTTTCCAGCGATGGCTGGTCTGTACCAGGGAAGTCCGAAGATGGGATCTTTCCGTGGTTTATTTGGAGAAAGGAGATAGTTTCTCTATATGACTGTTATGTCGGTAATCTTTCCCAGTGTTTGTTCCTAACGCCAAAAGATGGTGTGAGCTATTCGCCAGTGTATTTCCATAACAAGGTAACGAAGCCAGTTTATGTACCCTTCTGCAATGCCTAGATGGGCAGACGTTTCGTCGTGCCTAGATTATTATTGACTACAGAGGAAGATGATATGCTACCTAGCAGTCCTATGCTATTTGATGTGACTAGCATTATTAATTGCAGAATATTCAGAGCCCAATCAGGACATTTATGTATGAACAGCATCTTTAATTATGCTTTATATTTTCACCTTGGGTGAGCGAGGCTCACTGAAAAGTAAAGCCATCTTGGATCTCATTGCCAGTTTAATAAAATCATCTATCGAGAACAGGGACAACCTTATTATCTGATGATGATAGAGATCTGTTATCTATAAGGAAAATAAAACCCCACTACTGGTGGTTTAAGATCGTTATCATGAACATTTGCTGAATTTAAGGCTTGTAAGACTTAGGCAGAAGAGGGTCTGATAAGGAGCCATTATTAAGTAATATTTATTGGCTGACGCGATTAGTCAGCTAAGGAATGAGACTATAGACAGATCAGAATACTATGTGCTTGCCTACGACCATTCCATTATATCCAGATGCTATGTATTTCTTCACGTATACAACAATGTGTGTGTCAACTTGTTCCAGTGACTGTCAACCGTAATGTCAGAGTATGTGTCACAATAAATATATGAAAATGTCAATAGCAGTTCAGGACATCATTGACTTGCATACGAGTGTATGAGTGTATTCTAACCAACATGTCAACTTCAGAACATTCCACACATTCGCGCAATTGACATTTATACTTTCACTCATTGTCAACATCACCTGTCCAGGGCCTCACTACTTTATGGACCAGGTGACCTGTATGTACAACCCTGTGTCGGTTAGCGAGTTGACAATCATAACACCTTACACCAGCAAATAGCATTTCAACAATGTGATGACCATTAACCTGCACCTACGATAAGAACATCAATTATACTCTTAACAACGTGGTAGGCCAGCTTTCTGTGTCAACCTGCACAGTGGACATTGTACAGAAGTCAACTACTGATACCAGACGGTTTCCTGTGGCCACATACGACACACATGAACACCAGTGTACAAGTTTGCAGTACAACTCTACAGTCGATGTCAGCGTGACCTGTCCTATCGAGCGTATGCAGTAACTAGGTCAGCGCTTGTTGACATTTGTCATAGTACAGACAGCATTGAACAGACTGTGTTTATTTGGAAGAAACAGCATCACACATCAGTGTTGGAGCGTATATTTGACTGTGTTTGCGACAAGTACAGTGCAACTGAAGCGAGAAGTCCTACTAGTTATTCTTAGGAACAGTAAACGGTGGATTTTCCTGCACTTCTCTAGATTGTGTTGAACTTTGTAATATTTAAGGCCAGAATCAATTATTGATTAAAGTGGTAGTTAATTTTGATAGAAACTGTACCATTATTCTGTATAACTGAGCCTTCTCCGCAACACATTCTATCTGCAACACATTACATTGCATTTATATGATATATATGTATTTATGCTTAAATGTTACATGTTTATATGTGATATTTGTGTATATGTCTGTAGGAGGTTGGGTAAGGTGACTATTATAAAGAATACCATGTCATAGAGGTTTTATAATAGCGTTCAGTAGGTGCGAATTTTCTTAATTGAAAATTTGCTAGCGACAATTTGTTGCTATTTCTGTTAGTTGTGAAGACGCGTTTTTTTTTCTTTGTCGTTTTTGCGATATTTTCCTGTTCTTTAGTTTTGTTTTGATTTGTGTGTATTTGTTGATCTCATCTTTCCTGTCTTTTAGTTCTATACAACTTTATATTTATACACTGTGGCGTTATTGGTTTTGTTTATTACGGCGCAGATATCATCACAGACTCTGTGATTATTTTCTTTTGTTTTTCTATTTAACTTATTTATTTCTGCGAATGTTTTCGTATTGTCTTTCTTGATTGTCTTTTGTTTATGTTGTTGGTTGACATATACTATAAAATATACTTGATCATACACTACTAGCTGTGTAGTGAACTTATTAGAAAGAATCAACTGATGATTAATTGCTGTTATTAGAGGTACACAGTTGATTATACAAGACCTTATTTAAAGGCTTGTTTCCCACAGAGATTGGGATAAAGGGAGCTGATTATTCAAGCTATTAAGAGCTTGTTTCCATTTATTTGGAGATAAATTTCATTGACTTTTTCAGGTAACTAGTCATAGATTATCAGACATAATGTCAAACATGATGTATATTGTACATCATTTTCTTCAGAAAGGAAGAAAAAAATTACGTTTATTTGGTGAAGACTGTGAGGATTATGCCACAGAGCAATTCCTACTTCAGGCGAGTGATAGTCTTAGAGAATATGCTGATTATAATTATAGAAATGGCTATTCTAAAGATAGAGTATTTAGACTATCTAAATCACTATCCACACTCTTTTATGATGAAGGTAATGTTGTGGAGTTGGATGCGTTGAAAAAAACGATAAATGAGCTTCGGAGTAAAAATAAAGCTCTTACTGATGAGCTACAGATGTCAAAAAT
Organism: Oreohelix idahoensis; assembly: GCA_024509875.1. Classification (NCBI taxonomy): domain Eukaryota; kingdom Metazoa; phylum Mollusca; class Gastropoda; order Stylommatophora; family Oreohelicidae; genus Oreohelix; species Oreohelix idahoensis. The sequence goes on from JAMPIV010010658.1 coordinate 207,287, forward strand.
GCAGAATGAGAAGAAGTTCTCAGAAATGAATTCTGAAAATGCTACACTGAAGAAGGAAGTGGAGTTTCATATAGAAGGTAATAATAGACATGTTACAAATTGGGTTAGTCAGAATAGGGATTGGGCTAGTCAGAAGAAAGAGTTAGAGAATGAAGTGACCTCATTAAAAGAGATGTTGGGTAATCAGGTAAATAAGGTGAACTCTTCCACGCTTGATTTGAAACTACTGTGGAAGATTATAGAAACATTAGCTCTTCCTAGTGAGAATAAATTGAGACAATCTCAACTGGAAAAGGAGAAAAAAGAGTTAGAAGTTGAAGTGAGCTTAATGAAGAACAATCATCTCTGTAAAGAACAGTGTCTTATTAGTGAGCTTGAACAAGTAAAAATGAACTATGAGAAATTAAAAGTTGAGGCTCAGGAACGGGAAAAATCCTATAATAAAACACTTTTTGGTCTCTTGCATGATAATAGTAATCTCGAGAGACAACTTAAAAAAAAGAATGCAATATTCCCTGAGAAGGATATGGTTGTTCCTGAAAAGATTGAAGCTAAGAGACATGAGGATGACTTACATAAAACAAACGTGGAACTTGCTAGTGCGCAAGATATGTGTTGCAAATTAAAAGGAACAATTCTAGAATTAAGTAATGAGGTGAGTCTTCTGCGAAGTACTGCTATAAAAAAGAGCATGGAATCTCTGGAGGAGATTAAGGTGGTTAAGAATAAGAAGGATATTGAGATTCAGTCACTGCAACTGGAGTTAACACAGTTGACAGCGAATAAAGAAAAAGATAAGAAAATTGATGAAATTTTGACTACTCATCATAGTGCTATGGAAGCAATCAAACTTGAACATGTTCAAGAAAAGGCTAAGGTTTTAGAAGCTACATCTCAGATGACAAACTTGAGAAAAGATCTTAAAGATAGTATGGCTAAAGAGAAGACTCTTATTTCTCAGTTACAAGACATAAGGTTGGATTATGACAGAAAAATTAAAACCAACGAAAGAATATACAAAGCTGTTACTAGAGAGAAAGCTATGGCAGAGGTGGAAGTTACAAAACTTCGTAAGAGAGTTGACAGTTTATTAGATATTGTTTTGTACAATAACATGTTATCTACTACTAATGTGGATAGACTTAAACATAAACATGATGGTCAACATGTTACGAATGCAAAGAGCCAGCGACAGACACTCGATGCTAATAGTAACACTAAGCAATATGTGAACAAATCTTTTCGTGGAAAATATGGTTTCCCACGGAATAGCGATACTGCCTCTAATGGGAGTTGGCGTGAGGCCAACAAAGGTAAATTAAGTTTGGATCACGGTGAGGACTTTGATAAGTGTCATGATAAGATTCCTCAGGGAAACCGTGCATCGAATTTTCAGATTCCTGATAAGTTGGTAAAAGAAAATAAAACTGTTAGTACCCATCGTACTCAGCTCAGACAGTACGATGTACCTATTAAGCACAGTGACACAGGCAAAAATAACAACAATTTTGCTAAGAGAGATTATCGTGATTGTGGACATTACCAAACGCGTCCATATGATAATAGATCTTCTTCAAAGAACTGGAGGCAAGTTAATTGTCCTCAACATTATGGTCCTAGTGACTATAAGAACTTTCATAAAGGTTATTAATATTGTAATAATTGTTCTCCAGGACAACAAAAACCATCAAATAAATATTTTGTTCAGAAGAAAAATAACAATCATAACTATGTTAACTGGAGTTCAAATAAGAGCAATGGGCTGAACAGGGATAAGAATGTTGATAGATCTCGTTGTGATGGTAGATCTCAACATGACTCTACTTAACTGTTAGGTCTTGGACTTCTTAACACATCTAAGTCTATAACAGTTCTTTCTCTATATCAAGATAGATACACATTGTAATTTGTAATATAGTGATTGTATCACTACTATCACTACGTTCATTGATATATATTCACCGCTGTTCTTTGATGATTTTTCTTCTTTGTCAATCATGTACTTATAGTGCTTAAATATGAAATTGTTATATGCATTGTGTTGTTACCAGCATTGTGGTATACGTTGGTGGCACCTCCCTGGAAATATTTATACTTACGAGAAATGCTTTCTCTGAGATGTTGAGATATATTCTCACGAGTCGATCTATGACTTTACCTTAATTTGACATTATAAATTACTCTTATTAGTCATCTGCGCATTATTCGTGCGTTGTGAGCCTATTGTATGTTGCTCTCAGATGAAAAAAAAAATTTCATTTTTTTCCGGGGGATGCGGTAGTCTGTTACCAACAGATTACTGGGGACAATGAAGATAGAGATGTATATATATAGGAAGATATTTATTTGTTTGTATACTTGTTATGTTTGGAAATATTTGGTAATAATATTTTGAGTCTGAGATTAGAACTCAAGACAAAGGGCGAATACTCTGTATTTGCTTCGTATGAATGTTATATATAGTTGTCCCACTTGAATATAGAGTTCAGAGGTTATCTTTAACGCATGCCCAGACCGGGTGTGTTTTGAAAAGGGTCTTCCGTGATGTTTTTTCTGCGATGGCTGGTCTGTACCAGGGAAGTCCGAAGATGGGATCTTTCCGTGGTTTATTTGGGGAAAGGAGATAGTTTCTCTATATGACTGTTATGTCGGTAATCCTTCCCAGTGTTTGTTCCTAACGCCAAAAGATGGTGTGAGCTATTCGCCAGTGTATTTCCATAACAAGGTAACGAAGCCAGTTTATGTACCCTTCTGCAATGCCTAGATGGGCAGACGTTTCGTCGTGCCTAGATTATTATTGACTACAGAGGAAGATGATATGCTACCTAGCAGTCCTATGTTATTTGATGTGACTAGCATTATTAATTGCAGAATATTCAGAGCCCAATCAGGACATTTATGTATGAACAGCATCTTTAATTATGCTTCATATTTTCACCTTGGGTGAGCGAGGCTCACTGAAAAGTAAAGCCATCTTGGATCTCATTGCCAGTTTAATAAAATCATCTATCGAGAACAGGGACAACCTTATTATCTGATGATGATAGAGATCTGTTATCTATAAGGAAAATAAAACCCCACTACTGGTGGTTTAAGATCGTTATCATGAACATTTGCTGGATTTAAGGCTTGTAAGACTTAGGCAGAAGAGGGTCTGATAAGGAGCCATTATTAAGTAATATTTATTGGCTGACGCGATTAGTCAGCTAAGGAATGAGACTATAGACAGATCAGAATACTATGTGCTTGCCTACGGCCATTCCATTATATCCAGATGCTATGTATTTCTTCACGTATACAACAATGTTTGTGTGTCAACTTGTTCCAGTGACTGTCAACCGTAATGTCAGAGTATGTGTCACAATAAATATATGAAAACGTCAATAGCAGTTCAGGACATCATTGACTTGCATACGAGTGTATGAGTGTATTCTAACCAACATGTCAATTTCAGAACATTCCACACATTCACGCAATTGACATTTATACTTTCACTCATTGTCAACATCACCTGTCCAGGGCCTCACTACTTTATGGACCAGGTGACCTGTATGTACAACCCTGTGTCGGTTAGCGAGTTGACAATCATAACACCTTACACCAGCAAATAGCATTTCAACAATGTGATGACCATTAACCTGCACCTACGATAAGAACATCAATTATACTCTTATCAGTTAACATTTGTATTTTGTTAAAATGATGATTAACGCTATCAGAAATACACGTTTAATAGGGGTGCGGGGGGGGGGGGGGGGGCTTTGAGTGTGTCTTTATAGCAGTATTTCTCAATTAGCGTTTAAATAATGATCGTCATGATTGCTAGAGAAATCGTATAATAAATAAATCAAACATTGGACACCTCATTAACAATTCCAGCTACTCTAACTATATTGTTCGAATTTTAATCCGGCAGATGATATTTGACAGTTTTGACAGAAAATCACTTTGGAAACTAATGAGACATTATGAAGATCCCATGAAGATCATTAACGTAACGACGAAAACATGAAGATATGACATGCAGAATTCTTCATAAAGGACTGCTTACGGAATCGTTTGAGACAAGTACTGGAATGCGTCAGATATGTCTGTTGTCACTGTTGAGGATTGTTGCATGGTTTGCGAGAATTTTGATTTTTAACTTGATTCGGATGGTCGCACCTGCAACACCTTCACTAAATAGAATAATAGGGTACGCGTAAAACGTTGAATGACGCGTTAGGTCTAGTAACAAAAAGAGTCTTTGTGTAGCCTTCGAGCATATGACAGTGTTTTTTAATTGTGTGGTAAAACCACTAACTAATGTGTATAACCGTCAATGTAGTTGCTTTCAAAGCTAATGAAATAATAATGTGTTTAAGGACCAGTGAGTCCAGAATTATGTAAGGCGTTAGGATTTAAACGCGATAATTCTTTTACGCGATATTCGAGAAATACGAACGCGAAGTTAATAGATAATGGCGGTTATAGTCTGGCTAGTGATGCCAAACTGAGTTTATTATGTAGACAGAGTTTCGACTAGAATATTAGGCAGTGATCCTAAATAATAATGGAACAGTTAGCTGAAATGTATTAATACTGCGTAACTAAGATAATTGTGTCAAATATTTGGCTAAAGATAATGGACAATAATTATGACGGTAAAATAACAGACGTACAATGTCTGCTGAACTATATACTATGAACTGTATTGTGTCAAGTTTCCTCTAATGTGGAAATATGTTATTGTCGACAACTCATGTTGTAAATATGGAGAATTATTAAACTATGTGTAAGTCGTGCAAACCAGACTTATTCTATGAAGTCGTTCAGAAAGTTCCAGTTCTGACTGTTATATGAATATTGACCGTTGACTTTCAACGTATTGGTCATAATAATACAACTCTGTCATATCAATAAGAAATTGAAAGAAATACTCAAATATCTGAAAATATGGAATGAATCCACCGTTGCAGCATAAGACAATACTCAATGAAAGACAGAAGAGAAGAAATAACATTGCATGATACTCAAGTACGAAATTACAATATTAGCCCATATAAGAAAAGAAGAAAGTCTGCAACATATATATATATATATATATATATATATATATATATATATATATATATATATATATATATATATATATATATATATATATATATATATATATATATATATATATACCCAATGGGCTGATCACCCGTTGGCTTGTCACACCGATTACGGAAACAACGGCAGATGGATCTATTTGTTGTTGCCCTAAAGACGCCGCTAAGCGTGATGGGAAACTACAACAGAGAAAATCAATCTGCTGTTGCCCTTAAGACGCCACAAGGCGTGATGGCCTCTGACTGCTTGGTCGGTCTTTGGCTAAGGACGGAAGAAGAAGAAGAATATATATATATATATATATATATATATATATATATATATATATATATATATATATATATATATATATATATATATATATATATATATATATATATATATATATATATATATATACTGAAGCAGATTAAAAACGCACCACTATTATATATACTGATGCCGAGAAGCTGGCAAAAAAAAGTGTGGGAATGGATTTTCCCTGTGTTTGCCATGAGGTAGAGAGCGAATGGCTGCTGGAATGGAAAGTGCAAGATTCAACCCATGGGTGTGTGTACAGACTACATGAAAACGATGAAAGTTACACGTGCAACACGATTCTCAACAGCTATGACCCTGAAAATGTGTACGCGTTGTGGCAGTATACTCGGTATAAAAAGGCCGTTGAGACAAAACACCCAGTACATGTGCTTGAAATGCCACGACTATCTGAAAACGACCGCCAACGAGCCATTGGTATGTTGGAGACCGGAATGAGCTCGCGGGCCATTGCCAGAAGGATGAATTGCTACCACAGCACTATTGTACGTCTCAATGAACGTTACGGAACCACTGGCAGTGCCCGGGATAGACTTCGGAGTGGCCAACCACGAGTTACTACCCCTGCGCAAGATCGTCATATTGTGCTGAGTCACCTAAGGAATTGACTGTCCCGGTAAGTCAAACAGCAAGAGCAATAGTGGGTAGACATTGGCAAGTCTCTCGAATGACAGTCATACGACGACTCAGAGATACAGGCCTTACTGCAAGACGACCTTATGTTGGGCCTAAATTGACTCACAGACATCGTTAGCAGCGCCTGCAATGGGCAGAGCAACATATCAGATGGACTAGACTGCAGTGGAATGCTGTCCTATTCACAGACGAGAACAGATTCAACAAATCCTTTGCAGATGGACGTATGCGGATTTAGCGACGGCGTGAAGAGCGCTTTGCAGATTGCTGTGTCAACCGATTTCGAGGTGGCAGTATTCACATTTGGGGAGGATTCAGTTTTCACCATCGCTTGCCACTTCACGTCTTCCGTGGAAATGTTAATGCTGTGACATATCGAGATGAGGTTCTGGATGCACTGGTTGCTCCTGCGTTCACAATTTATCCAGACTTGCAGCTTCTCCAGCAGGATAACGCATGTGCACTTTTTTGTATTTTTGGTTTTCTCCCTTGCCTGCACAGAATGCAATTAATTTCATAACAATCAAATGTACAAATTAATAACCAGCATGGATTCATAGGAAAATGAATAAAGATTCCAAATATGTAAACTTATGTTTACACACTTATATGTTACATTTCACACTCTGTTCCTGGATATATATAGTTATATATATATACAGGTAATTATATATATATATTACTATATATATATTTTTATAATGTGCTTCATAATTATATATATTATATATAATATTATATATATATATATAAATATATTAATAACCTCAGTTTGGCACCACTAGCCAAGCTGTAACAGCCATTATCTATTAACTCCGCGTTCGTATTTCTCGAATATCGCGTAAAAGAATTATTGCGTTTAAATCCTAACGCCTTACATAATTCTGGACTCACTGGTCCTTAAACACATTTGTATTTCATTAGCTTTGAAAGTAACTACATTGACGGTTACCACACAATTCAAAAACACTGTCATATGCCCGAAGGCTACACAAAGACTCTTATTGTTACTAGGCCTAACGCGTCATCCAACGTTTTACTCGCCCCTAATATTCTATTTAGTGGAGGTGTTGCAGGGTGCGACCATCCGAATCAAGTTAAAACCAAAATGCTCGCAAGCCATGCAACAATCCTCAACATCATCCCCCTCGACCCCAAACGTGACACTCGTGGCACGTGTGAGAGTGGTGGAGACGAAGTACAAGTACGTAATTAAAGTGAAGTATATACGAATAATATGGAAATATTGTACAAAATAATAAATATTGCAATTAATGCTCTAACAATTTAAGAAAATGTCATTTGATAATACTATCTATGTGTCCTGCACAGTTCCTGGACAACAGATCCGCTAGGTTATTGTCACTTCCAGAAATCGGCAGAATTGTGAACGCAAACTCCTGTAATTACCATTTGTGTATTCTCGCATTACGAAGAGTTCGAAACCTAATGTACGTCAGTGGACTGTGGTCGGTCTGTACGTAAAAATGGGTGCTTATGAGATATCTAGACAGTTTTTCGAGGCACCAGACAACAGCCAACAGGTTTCTTTCCCCTGTCGCGTACTTCTGTTCTGCCGGTGACAATTTCCGTGAGACAAAATAACAGGGATGTGGCATACCCCTGTACCACTGTAGCAAACATCCACCGATGCCATACATGGAAACATCTGTTTGAATAACAAATGGAAGTTTTAAACTGGGTAACAATAAAATAGGTGAATTGGAGAATAATTCCTTTAGTTTTATCAAAGCACTATCACATTCCAATGTCCATTTAATTACTTTAGGACTACCTTTGGCAAGCAGTGAAGACAAAGGAGCAGAAATTTGTGCAAAATTAGGAAGGAATTTGTGATAAAAGTTGATTAAGCACAAGAGGCTTCTGACTTGTTTCTTAGTGTGAGGAATAGAAATATCCAAAATACGTTTGACAGTTGTGTCGTCAGGATATAAATGATGGTTACCTATACGGTGACCAAGAAATGAAATTTCCTGACAACCAGTTTGGACCTTGGAAGGTCGCACAGTCAAACCGTGTTGGCGTGACGTAAGGAGAAGTGAAATCAACCCATTCATGTGGTCTTCCCAATAATCATGAAAGAGACTGTGGTGTGTTTTGATGTTAAGAAAAATGGTGTGCATATAGTTGTACTTGAGTGAGGTCAACTGTGAAGGTGTCTGAGGTAAACAATGAACAACTGTATTACAGAGTACCTTCCTTGTTACCACATTACGATCTCACTCTAAGTTACATTCTTTTTTGACTAGCGTGACTGAAAGCTACATAAAGTGTCTAGGGTATTGTAAGAGTGTTGTTAAAGAATCTCAATACAAAAACATATACAAACATGTATACTTCAGAAAGAGATTTTCTACAATTTCATTGTAATTATCAGATCTGTAGTTTCCAAGAAAATTGTCCACCACTGACTTAAATGCTAGCCATGCTGCTTTTTCCTTGCCGTGCAACACGCAAAGAAACTCGTCATCATGAAGAAGTTTTGGAATTTGCGGACCAACATATACTCCCTCTCTTATTTTAGCTTCACTCAGTCTTGAAAATTTTCTGATGAGGTATTTGAAAGCCTCATCTGTTTTCTCCATTGCCTTGGCAAAGTTTTTCATGAGACCCAGCTTAATGTGCAAGGGTGGCAACAAAATCTTGCTGGTGTCGACAAGTGCTGGGTTCTCAACGTTCTTACTGCCAGGCTGCAATGACTGCCTGATTGGCCAATGTCTTCTGATGTAATGGTCACTTCGTGCACGGCTATCCCACTCACAGAGAAAGCAACAGTACTTGGTGTATCCACCATGTAGTCCACGCAAAAGAGCGACCATTTTTAAGTCACCGCAAAGTGACCAATGATGATGATCGTAGTTTATACACTTCAAAAGCTGCTTAATGTTTTCATAAGTTTCTTTCATATGAACTGCGTGACAAACTGGAATTGACGGTAACACATTACCATTATTCAACAAAACAGCTTTAAGACTCGTCTTGGATGAACCAATGAAAAGCCTCCACTCTTCCGGTATGTAATTGATTTTGAGGGCTGCCATTAAACCAGAAATGTTGTGGCACGCAGAAAGGTCACCCTCTTTGAAAAAGAATGTAATAAGCGGCTTCTGGCGGTTCCTATACACAGAAATTGTAACATCTTCTGCCAGGAGATTCCACTGTTGCAATCTGGAACCCAAAAGCTACGCCTTGTTCTTTGGTAAATTCAGATCTCTTACAAGATCATTCAGTTCCCTTTGGGTTATAAAGTGTGGTTTAGTGGATGTAGTTTGCTCAAAATCTGGGTTGCTTGAGGTTGATGGTTCAGGACCACCAATGTCCTCTTCTCCATCAGTGGAAGCAGCTGAAAATAATTCTGGCACTTTGGGAACTGGTAAGTCATCGCCATGTGGTACCGGACGTATTGCAGAGGGGATGTTTGGATATTCCAGAGTCCATTTTTTCTTCTTTGATATGCCTTTCCCAATTGGAGGGACCATGCAAAAGTAACAGTTGTTGAGATGATCAGTGGGCTCTCTCCAAATCATTGGGACTGCAAAAGGCATAGCTTGCCTTTTGCCAGTCAAACACAGTTTAAGATGTGCTGCACATGTATTGCAGCATATGTGTGGCACCCAGCTCTTATCTTGATCTCCTATTCTGCAGCCATAATACAAACTGTACGCCTTCTTAATCACTTTAGTTATATTTCGTTTTTGTGATAAAAATGTCACCTCACCACATATATAACAGACATTATTAGCACTGTTCACACATGTCCTAGGCATTTCTAACTACGATACTTTTGATAAGGACAAATGCACTAACTAATGGCAAAATTGTATCAGAGATAAAATATTTATACACAACGGTGATGTAATCATAGGTAGGATTGCATCATCCACTTCTATTTACATTTTTATTGGTCATTAGAAAAAATTATGCCATCGCCAACAACAGTTGCGTCATATATATAAATTGACCGTAATTAAACAAACTAGTAGCATAAATCATGAAAACTAGAGCCAATCAACATTTTTAATGTCATTTTCGTTTTCAGCACACCAAAATTAGTTAAGATCAGCTATTTTCATATCTGGTACATTTTGGTTGTTGACTAGTGATCTTTTTTGTTAAACTTTATTGGTCCTGAGCCTAAAGTTGTTTTGGTCAGGACTATAGTTCAATGAGAATCAATTTAGATGGATAGGTATATTTACAAATATATATAAAGATATTTACATACAACAGACAATATGTCCATAGTACATTGTTACAATTTTTCAAGTTGATGTTAATTACTCTATTTAACTACAGGTACTGGGAAGCAGGGTAGGGATTGTCATCATTCCACTGTCTTTTGTTTCACTAGGATTGTTCATTTATTCTTTGGAGGAACGTTTTGTCTAGACAGGAGATTTTTCTTTAATCGTGATAAGTTGTCCCAGGCCAGATATTTCACTTATCTGGGTCCTGGAATCACAGCAGTTGTAGTTGGTTTGGCCAAACACTTCAGTCTCCTCTGGTCTTGAACTTCTCTAATACAAGCAGGTACCAGAGACTCTTAGAAATCGTGCAGACTTCTTCAATGAGCGAGTACTAGCACCAGACAAGTGCCAGCAGGAACCCCTGTCAATGCAAGTTTTGGTTCTGTCTTAATATCAAGTTAATTCCTCCTAATGTACATGAAATCATACATACACAAGAACATGGTCAGCTCTATCTGACAACCCTGCTTCTCCCCTTTAGTTTGATGGAACAAATAGTACCAGTTTACTTTTTCTCTTCCCTAATGAATGCTACGCCTCTGTCATTCCTGCAGTAATCTTTTCCATGCAATAAGATAGGTGTAATGTTCCTGTATGACCATCATATATATAGTCCTTGTAGTGAATTTCTAAATACAATATCTAAATTAATATATCAAAATATAGGGCATAAAGGCAAAATAAGAAAGTATAAAAGAATTTTCTGCTAGAACTGTTGGTATTGCCTACGCCTTCAGATTATTATTTGCTAACGAATAGCCGAACAAAACGGTACCCAATTTTTCAAATTCGTCCTTGACATAATCACTTTTCCTAGTTCTAAGAAAATATGTGCCTAAAATGCATTGTGGAACGAGGAGGGGAAAGGGTAGATGAAATGCTAATTCGTTTCGCATTGATTTTAAACTAAAAGCCAATACCAGCACAGGGGCAAGCCTTGCCTTAGGGGTTTCCCCAAAATACGAGGAAAAAGTTAGACAACTCGTGTCACAAAAACAACCTTAGCTCTTATTTCAAATGACGTAATTATCACGTAAATAGAGAAGACAGCACATGGAAAAGAATTGAACGTGAAGTAGACTAAAAATAAAAAACACTAACTTAGAAAAAAAAACTGTGTACTTCTGAACCAAGCAAACTAGTCCCATATAAATTGTATATTCGTGTACCTTAGGACTTGTTGACAAAGAATATGGTAATAGTTACGCAAATAGTCCATTAATTAACTAATTATAGCCATAATACTATAGTGGATCCGACCAGACTGTCAAGTAAAGATCATGCCTGCTTATAATTTTTTATGGCATGTTTTGAAAAAACGACTTTGGGTAAATGAGGTTAAAAGGTACGGGATATTTGATTGGGTGGATTTTGAAGGAAGGCGAAGTATGATTGGTTGACCTAAAACTAAAAATATATTTGCCTTGGAAACATATTGGGAGTTGTTATTTGAAACGATAGATTCAAAAATAAATGTAAACATGGTCCCATTGGACAAAGCAGTAAATACTGGTACGAAACGGGGACTGTTCACTGCCATTTCAAGTAAATTTTGTGTAAATCAAGATCGATGAGAGCAGGCGGAGAATTTTCTAACATAGAAAAAGCTTGAACATAGGGCAGATCGAAAATGTGCCATATTCTATTGCCTAGTCATCGTTTACTTGTGTTATTTCCTTGCATCTGTGAGGGTTGTGGTTGCTGTCAATAACTGGTGCCAGACTACAGTGGGCCGATATATTCATGCCACAGTCTTGCCTTTTTCGGAGACAACTGTAAACCACCATCATTCTTGAAGAAGTGGGAGCTGAAGGTTGTCGTTCAGCGAAGTGCAGGAAGATTCCTACATCATATTACAAAGATAGGTGCATGTTTCGGCACCTGATCGCTCCACTAACATTATATTAAAATTAAGAAACTGGGAATAGTGATATAAACATTCCATCAGTGTCCATAAAAACTTACAAACAACATGCAGAGATGATGATAATAAACAATCAACCAGTGTATACTAGAAGTCACCTCAGTTAGACAATACAACTACACCCTTATATAATAATATGTGTATTATGGTCAGAAGACCCATTGTGTAAATTGATTGATGTAATTAATTTCTATGATTCCACTTTTGATTGTCAGTGCTGAATCCAAATAAATCAGATTCAGGACAATAAATTGAAAAACATTAACTTTATCAAACTTTCAATCACTGACTTACTAAAGATAGTCTTTTAAAGTGTAGTTCGTATGTGATTGTCGTGGTACTGTTGTGTTGCATTAAATAATAAAATAATTTGTGTAATTGTTTATATGTTTAGTTGGTTAATGCAACCTTACACTAACATTTCATAACCCTAGACACCAAACGTAGTCATCTTACATTCTATCTAGAATAAGTCTGAATGAGATCATAGTGGTGGTAGTAGAAAGGTGCCCTGGAAATTTACTCGAATATTTATTATATTCCGGGACCTTCACAGCTGACTTCATTCAGTACACTAAGATTTTTTAACAACAAACTGTATTAACATCAAACCCACCACATATATTGGGGTCTCGCTCCTGGGGATTAAACTTTTCATTACACCAGCTATATTGGGTAGTTTGCTTCTGGGATTTTAAATTATTAAAATATTATCAATTATATTAGGAATCTCAGATAGTATAAAACTAAAAGCATTCCTTTTTGGAGAAATTAAATAGTGGTTGAGCTATCAGTGCCTGTGGTTGTTCTTAGTTATAATTAGAAATTGTTAGTTATAATTAGAAATTTGTCTAGTTAGAAATTTTAAAGGTTTGCCTAGTACAAAATGGCTGATCTGGCAAAGTTTCGATCTGCTGCTGTGCAGGCTGCTAAAGAATTGGGAATGGAGGGGCAAATTATGATTGCTTATTGTCACAACTGAATGTGACAAATTTATTGAACGTGAAGAAAAAAGATTAGAAAAAGAGGCTGAAAGAAAGTTAGAGGCTGAAAAAGAAATTAAGAGGCTGCAGATTGAGGCTGATAAGGAGGCTAGGGCATTGGAGGCCGAAGAAAAGAGGCTGGCTGCAGAAAGAGAAGAAAAGAGACTGGCTGCAGAAAGAGAAGCAGAGAAAAGGAAACAGGCTGCAGACAGAGAAGCTGAGGAAAGAAGACAGGCTGCAGAAAGGGAAGCAGAAAAGGAGGAGAAGAGATTACAAAGGGAATATGAGTTACGACTAAGGGAGATTGAGTTTCAAAGCCATGCTCCTGAAAATGGTGCCAGTCCCTTTACCTCAGATGCTACTGCTAGTCAGGGAGCCTCAACCTCAGCTATGAGTTTTCATTTAGACCATTTTGTTGAGAAAGACGATGACATAGAAAGTTACCTAAATAGATATGAACTTTTGGCTACCACGTATGGTTTAGAGAGAGAGAAAGGTGGAGCCTAAAGTTATCACAAGGGCTTCGTGGTACAGCTTATGAAGTTTTTGCCAAGATGAGCAGGGATGATCAGGACAATTATGACATGCTAAAGCAGGCTTTTTTGTTAAGATATGAAAAGAATGGGGAATTTTATAGAAAAAAATTTAGGAATTCCAAACTACTGTCGGGTGAGACTTATCACCAGTTCTCTGCACGGTTAGAGACCTACTTGGAGAAATGGACTGCTCTGGGGAAAACCCAAGATCTTAAGGAAATGATCCTTATTGAGCAACTAAGAGAGTCCATGGCTCCAGACCTGAGAAAGTTTCTCATGGAACAAGGTGCAGAGAGGCTGGGTGAGTTACTCAATGTCGCTGAGAGGTATCAGGCAGCCCAAGCAGAGGTAGTTGGAAATAAAAAGAAACAGGTAGACAATTTTAAGGCACCTTAAAACTTTAATAAGTTTGACCATAGAGACCAGAACAAAGGTAAGCACCAGTTTGATAGGCCACGCAATGACTATAATAATAAAACCTCACAATTCAATGAAAGGAAATATAATGACAGAAAACCCTTTAACCAAGGAAAGAAGTATTGTAAACATTGTCGGATGGACAACCATAACACTGAAAATTGTAGAAAGAAAACTCCTACTTTCGCTACAATGAAAATGGGGAGAAAGGGAGTAAAGGTCAACCTTACTTAACAACAGGAACCTTACCACCCCCCAGTGTGTGAAGATGTAACATGCAATGGTGTCACCATAAGGTGTTTGTATGATGCTGGATTAGATTATGATTCAGTTGTGAGTTCTCACCTGTTGCAGGCAGATCAATACACCACAGAAACAGTGGAGATTCAAACTGCAACCAAGGACGTAGCGACCATGACACTTCCCGTTGCCAGGATAAATGTGAAAACGCGATATGTGGACGAAATCATAAAAGCAGCAGTGATAAATGAACCAATCTACCCTCTGATATTGGGGTGTAGATATGTCTTCTTGGGGAATCCCAAGAGACCTGTGACCATGGCAACAGTGCAGACCAGATCACAGTCTAAAAAGGAGGAGGATAATCCGATAAATACCCATCCAGATGAGATGAGGAAGGCACAGGCGGAGGATAAGACCCTCAAGTCGTGTTTTAAGAAATTGCCCAAATGTCATACACCTCCAGGCAAGGGAGATTTCTATATGAAGAACAAATTGATATATAGGAAGCCTGGAAATGGATCCAATGGTCACGGACAGCTGGTCCTTCCAATTTCATATAGGACTAAAGTGTTGGAACTAGGGCATGCGATTCCCTTCAGTGGTCATATGGGGATCAGCGCAACAGGACAGCGTATAGCTTGTCATTATTTCTGGCCAGGAATAACTGAAGACATAAAGAGATATGTAAAATCCTGTCCAGAGTGCCAACGGGTAGCTCAAAAGCATTGGACTGCTCAAGTAACTCTAGGGGAAATGCCCATAGTGGGAACCCCCTTTGAAAGAGTTGCCGTGGACATTGTGGGACCTCTCACTCGGACCAAGAGGAGGAACAGTTACATTCTGACTCTGGTGGACACTTGTTCTATGTGGGGAGAGGCGGTAGCCCTGTCATCAATTGATTCGAAGCATGTGGCAGAGGCATTACTCACAATCTTCACCAGGTTAGGCTTTCCCAACCAAATCTTGACTGATAATGGCTCTCAGTTAAAGGGGAAACTAACAGAAGAAGTATTCAGCATCTTTCAAGCCAAACACTTTCATTGTAGCCCGTATCATCCTCAAGGAAATGGCCAAGTAGAAAGATTTAACGGGCTCTCATGTCGATCCTGAGAAAGTTGGCACATGAAAAACCAGATACATGGGATCAGTACCTTCCCGCCGCCCTGTTTGCCTACCGGGAGGTACCCCATACTTCAACCGGTATGGCCCCGGCAACCTTGTTATTTGGAAGGCCAATAAAAGGTCCCTTGGAAGCCTTGTTAAGGACCTGGACCGATGAAAAGGCAGAAGAAAATATTACCTCATCATATCAATATGTGAACGAGCTGACCACTCGTCTTAAAACTGGCTGGAAACTTGCCAATGAAAATTTGAGACAAGCCAGAAAAAAGCATGCTGCCTATTACAATAAGAAAGCGAAGGATCGAGAATTATCTGTGGGAGAGAAGGTGCTCCTTCTACTGCCCGGCAGCCAGAATAAATTGCAAATTGGATGGCAAGGTCCATATACAGTTCTAGAGAAGGTGTCTAGAACAAATTATAAGATAGATAAGAAAGGGAAAGAGAAAATCTATCATGTGAATCTCCTGAAGCCAACTAAGATGGTTTGGCCATGTCTGCAGAATGGGAGAAGATCGGCTACCACGACAAGCATGGGAAACAAAGAGCCAGGGATCCAGACCTCCAGGACGACCTAGAGTCCGCTGGGAGGACAACATTAGACAATCTTTGAAGGACCGAGGACTAGAATGGAACCAGGCCAGGAAGAAGACAGCTGATAGAATGGTCTGGCGCTCTCTCTTCCAAACCTCTACACCTCACGGTAGAAGGGGAACGACTAAGTAAGTAAGTAAGTAAGAGTCTCCTGAAGAAATATCTGGACAGAGAAAACCAAGAAGAGACACACCTACTGACCTTGTCTGTTGCAATGGAGATGAAAAAGGAACCACTCACTTCTCATGAATATCCTTTACATACAATATAGGGCATAAAGGCAAAATAAGAAAGTATAAACGAATTTTCTGCTAGAACTGTTGGTATCGCCTACGCCTTCAGATTATTATTTGCTAACGAATAGCCGAACAAAACGGTACCCAATTTTTCAAATTCGTCCTTGACATAATCACTTTTCCTAGTTCTAAGAAAATATGTGCCTAAAATGCATTGTGGAACGAGGAGGGGAAAGGGTAGATGAAATGCTAATTCGTTTCGCATTGATTTTAAACTAAAAGCCAATACCAGCACAGGGGCAAGCCTTGCCTTAGGGGTTTCCCCAAAATACGAGGAAAAAGTTAGACAACTCGTGTCACAAAAACAACCTTAGCTCTTATTTCAAAGGACGTAATTATCACGTAAATAGAGAAGACAGCACGTGGAAAAGAATTGAACGTGAAGTAGACTAAAAATAAAAAACACTAACTTAGAAAAAAAACTGTGTACTTCTGAACCAAACCAACTAGTCCCATATAAATTGTATATTCGTGTACCTTAGGACTTGTTGACAAAGAATATGGTAATAGTTACGCAAATAGTCCATTAATTAACTAATTATAGCCATAATACTATAGTGGATCCGACCAGACTGTCAAGTAAAGATCATGCCTGCTTATAATTTTTTCATGGCATGTTTTGAAAAAACGACTTTGTGTAAATGAGGTTAAAAGGTACGGGATATTTGATTGGGTGGATTTTGAAGGAAGGCGAAGTATGATTGGTTGACCTAAAACTAAAAATATATTTGCCTTGGAAACATATTGGGAGTTGTTATTTGAAACGATAGATTCAAAAATAAATGTAAACATGGTCCCATTGGACAAAGCAGTAGATACTGGTACGAAACGGGGACTGTTCACTGCCATTTCAAGTAAATTTTGTGTAAATCAAGATCGATGAGAGCAGGCGGAGAATTTTCTAACATAGGAAAAGCCTGGACAATAGTCAGATCGAAAATGTGCCATATTCTATTGCCTAGTCATCATTTACTTGTGTTATTTCCTTGCATCTGTGAGGGTGGTGGTTGCTGTCAATAACTGGTGCCAGACTACAGTGGGCCGATATATTCATGCCACAGTCTTGCCTTTTTCGGAGACAACTGTAAACCACCATCATTCTTGAAGAAGTGGGAGCTGAAGGTCGTCGTTCAGCGAAGTGCAGGAAGATTCCTACATCATATTACAAAGATAGGTGCATGTTTCGGCACCTGATCGCTCAACTAACATTATATTAAAATTAAGAAACTGGGAATAGTGATATAAACATTCCATCAGTGTCCATAAAAACTTACAAACAACATGCAGAGATGATGATAATAAACAATCAACCAGTGTATACTAGAAGTCATCTCAGTTAGACAATACAACTACACCCTTATATAATAATATGTGTATTATGGTCAGAAGACCCATTGTGTAAATTGATTGATGTAATTAATTTCTATGATTACACTTTTGATTGTCAGTGCTGAATCCAAATAAATCAGATTCAGGACAATAAATTGAAAAACATTAACTTTATCGAACTTTCAACCACTGACTTACTAAAGATAGTCTTTTAAAGTGTAGTTCGTATGTGATTGTCGTGGTACTGTTGAGTTGTATTAGATAATAAAATAATTTGTGTAATTGTTTATATGTTTAGTTGGTTAATGCAACCTTACACTAACATTTCATAACCCTAGACACCAAACGTAGTCATCTTACATTCTATCTAGAATGAGTCTGAATGAGATCATAGTGGTGGTAGTAGAAAGGTGCCCTGGAAATTTACTCTAATATTTATTATATTCAGGGACCTTCACAGCTGACCTCATTCAGTACACTAAGATTTTTTAACAACAAACTGTATTAACATCAAACCCACGACAGTCCTGTAGTCTTAAACTTCTTAGATAGTCCCTTATATGATGGATCAACATCTAGGTTATGCCTAAGTCTGCCATGGAACCATTTAATTACAATCTGTTACATGGCCTTTTCTTTTTTTCACACACCCTTTTTTTAATTAAAAAGTCAATAAAATCAATCTTACCACATATCAAGGAAATATAAACAAGTAACGATGAATTAGGCAATCGAATATGGCACACGTTTATCACTGCCTCTGTTCAGACTGCTTTCAGATGGTAGTATTATTAATAAACAAGCACAAGTCTGCTCATCGCTTCTTGCTCCTCTGAATATTTTGGAAAAATGGCAGAGAGTAACCTACTATTTCGATAAAGTAAAAGGCTTTGGCCAATGAGACCAAGAATCTCTTTTTTTGAATGAATTCTTAAAAAAATATCTCAAACCACTATGCGTTACTACTACCAACTAGATTTGTATATTAGGTCAGCCAATAATATTACGGCTTCCTTCAAATTTCATCCAATCCCCTTCATCGTACTATCTTAGCCTTTCTGTCACCTACTTCCCCCCCCCCCCAAAATATGCTATCCAATCTATACAGACATGACTTGACCTGACAGTATCTCCGATTTTCTATGTATTATTACCAATATTTGATTATTCAATGGACTATTTAGGTAATTAACAACATATTCTTAGTCAGCAAGTCTTCAGGTACACGAATATATGATTTTTATGGGGCTAAGTGGCTTGGTTCAAAATTCCATCTTTTTTTTCTATGTTAGTTTTTTATTTTTAAACTACCTCCTGTTCAATTCTTTTTCCATGTACTTTCAAGCTAAATACGAGAGTCTCTCGTAATACACGAGAATTTACGTCATTCGCAATAAGAGCTAAGCGTTTTTTCATAACCGTAGTGTCCACATTTTCTAACGTTTACATCGTAATTTGAAAACCGCCTAAGGCAATGCTAGCAAGTTGGTTTTATTTTTAGAAACAATGTGAGACGTGTTTTGCGTTGGTTATCTATCCGTCTCCCTCCCTTCCACAATGTATTCTAGGCAAATATTTCGCTTGAACTTGGAAAAGTGGTACGTTTATCTCAAGGTTACCCAGAAGCATGTGGTACCTTTATTTCGGCGATAAGGCGTTATCAAATAATACGCTGAAGGCGTAGGCGACGAAAACATTGAAAATTTGTAGTACTATCCTATCTTTTACTTTATGCACTATACTGTTTTAATTTAATTTAGATATTGTATTTAGAAGTTCACCACATATCTCCCCACTTAGAACAGGCTATCATATGTCAGTTCCTACTTCTAAATACACATAGATAAATTTACTACCTATGCCTGGTGACTACTCTGATGTTCGTCGTACGGATGTCTACTTAAAAAATCTGCACCCACATTGGTTTTGCCTGGAATATATTCTATGGTAAACTGGTATGCCTGTAGGAGCAACGACCAACGTAATAATCTAGCATTTTCATGCCTTGCTTGTGACAGACACACGAGTGGTTTATGATCTGTTTGGATCTTAAATGATTTACCATAGAGATAAATCTGGAACTTTTTTATAGCCGATATGACAGCTAAACATTCTTTTTCACTTGTTGAATATTTTTGTTCTGCTGTGTTCAACTTACGGCTAGCACAAGCAACTGGGGTTAATTCCCCATCAAGTGAAGTTGACCTTTGTAATAGAGCTGCACCCAAACCTATATTACTAGCATCCGTTCTCACAATGAATTCTTGACTCAAGTCAGGTAATTTCAAAATAGGCCTGCTTGTGAGCTTTTCCTTCAACTCTTGGTAGGCTAATTCACACTGCGCTGACCAAGTAATTCTATCAGGATTTCTTTTGCGTGTTAAATCAGTCAATGGAGCACATATGGAGTTAAAGTTTTTAATATACTTTTGGTAGAAACCACATAATGAGACAAAAGATCGCACATCTTTCTTTGTCTCTGGTCTTGGTGCTCTTTTCAACTTCTCTAGATTCTTGGGGTCAGTGGTCATGTTTCCCTGATGTACTGTGTGTCCCAAGAATTCCAGCTCTTTACATCCAACACAGCATTTTGTCGGTCTAGCGGTCAAATTCGTCTCTCTAAGTTGATTAAACAACATATCCAGAGAGTTAATGTGTTCCTCAAATGTTTCAGTCGCTATGAGAATACCATCCATGAAGTTGGTGATGCATGGATTATTCAGGGGATCCAGTAACTTTCTCATCATCCTCGAAAACACACTCGGTGCATTTTTCAGCCCGAATGGCAACATGTTAAATTCATAAAGTCCTTCCGAGGTGCTAAAGGCTAAATAAGGTCTAACCTCCGGCTTTACTGGAATCTGATAGTAGCCTTTGCTCAGATCGACTTTAGAGAAATATTTAGCTTTATTCAGCCTGGCAAACAGCTGATTTGTATCAGGTAATGGATCCACCTGACCTTCTGTGACAGCATTCAGTTTCCTGTAATCTATACACAGTCTGTGTTATCCAGAGGTTTTTTTTTAACAGAACCATACTGGAGCTGTAAGGAGATTCACTGTGCGAGATAATGCCTTCTCTCAACAGATAATCTATCTCCTTCTTCAAAGCTTTTTCCCTAGCGAACGGAATCGAATAGGCTCTCATACAGATTGGTGTTGGGTCTATGAGTTTCATATCATACTCTAATAAATTTGTATGCCCCGGTCGGTCCGTTAACACATCTGTATGATCATTCAGAACCTGTTGAACCCTCTCCCTCTGATTTTTCGTTAAGTGCGTACTGATTTTTACCTGTGCAGCGGTCTCACAGGGGTGTAAAGGATATTCATGAGAGGTGAGTGGTTCCTTTTGCATTTCCATTGCAATAGACAAGGTCAGTAGGTGTGTCTCCTCCTGGTTTTGTCTATCCAGATATTTTTTCAGGAGATTCACATGATAGATTTTCTCTTTCCCCTTCTTATCTATCTTATAATTTGTTCTAGACACCTTCTCTAGAACTGTATATGGACCTTGCCATCCAATTTGCAATTTATTATGGCTGCCGGGCAGTAGAAGAAGCACCTTCTCCCCCACAGCTAATTCTCTGTCCTTCGCTTTCTTATTGAAATAGGCAGCATGCTTTTTCCTGGCTTGTCTCAAATTTTCATTGGCAAGTTTCCAGCCAGTTTTAAGACGAGTGGTCAGCTCGTTCACATATTGATATGATGAGGTAATATTTTCTTCTGCCTTTTCATCGGTCCATGTCCTTAACAAAGTTACACATGGACTTTTAAATTTACAAACTTATTTTTCATGGCACATGTCAGGTCCTTAACATTGGAAGCCTTGTAATGAGGAAGTTTTTGCCTTGTATCATGACTTTCAAATTGGCAAGTTTCCAGCCAGTTTTAAGACGAGTGGTCAGCTCGTTAACATATTGATATGATGAGGTAATATTTTCTTCTGCCTTTTCATCGGTCCTTGTCCTTAACAAAGTTACACATGGACTTTTAAATTTACAAACTTATTTTTCATGGCACATGTCAGGTCCTTAACATTGGAAGCCTTGTAATGAGGACGTTTTTGCCTTGTATCATGACTTTCAAATCGTCCACTGCCAATTCTTTTCTGGGGGTTTTCTCCCCACTTAAAATTCCTTGTGAGAGATCTTCTCTCTCTTTTGTCTTCCTGGGGTAGAAACATCTCTTTGTACTCGCTGCATAGTGGCCATGTTAACACATTTAAGTGAAGACTGTGTGTGAAAGGGGGGTTCCCATTCCACTTGGTCTACATTATTATAATTATTTTCATGTTCAGGCCTAAATTTGCCCCGTGGCGTTACTAGGTCCTGAGTATTATTTTCCCCTCGTGTGGGTTTTCCCTTTTTAATTTCCGGCCCAGGTTTGCCATAATGCTTCTCTTGCATTTGGTTATTATTTTTCCACCCTGTGGAATTTTTCTTGTTGGACTGGTCGCAGGCCTCGACAAATTTTCTGATGTCTTCAACCACTCCTGGCCAGTAATAAGTCATAGATGTCCTTACACAGGTGCGACCCATCCTCAGATGTCCACCGTCTAGAACATGTGTTTGTCTCATAACTCGTTCCCTACAATTCGAGGGCACGACCAACTATCCACACCCGTATGATCCTGCTTTATCCGCCCTGTAAATCAGTCCATCATCCAAATATAATTATCCTTTTCTAGGAGGGGTATGGAGTTTTTGAAGTTTTTCAAAACACGGCTTCAGTGATCTATTTTTACCCTGTGCCTTCCTACACTCTTTACGAGACATAGATAGTTTTTGGTGGTTCCTCCTCCTTTCTAGAGGTCGACCTAACCTGAAGCGTGGCCATTACCACAGGTTTCTTTTTACACACTTCGGTGTTATGGTTGTCCATCCGACACCAGCTACAATATAATCTACCTTTATAAAAGGATTTCTGTCATCATATTTCCTTTCATTGAATTGTGGGGTTTTATTTTTATAGTCATTGCGTGGCCTATCAAACTGGTGCTTACCTTTGTTCTGTTCTCTATGGTCAAACCTATTAAAGTTTTGTGGTGCCTTAAAATTGTCCACCTGTTTCTTTTTAGTACCAGATACTTCTGCTTGGGCTGCCTGATACCTCTCAGCGACATTGAGTAACTCACCCAGCCTCTCTGCACCTTGTTCCATGAGAAACTTTCTCAGGTCTGGAGCCATGGACTCTCTTAATTGCTCAATCAGGATCATTTCCTTAAGATCTTGGGTTATCCCCAGAGCAGTCCATTTCTCCAAGTAAGTCTCTAACAGTGCAGCGAACTGGTGATAGGTCTCACCCGACAGTAGCTTGGCATTCCTAAATTTTGTTCTATAAAATTCTCCATTTTTTCATATCTTAACAAATGAGGCTGCTTTAACATGTCATAATTGTCTTGGTCATCTCTGCTCATCTTGGCAAAAACTTCATAAGCCGTTCCCCTAAGACCCTGGGATAACTTGAGGCTCCACCTCTCTCTCTCTCTCTCTCTCTCTCTCTCTCTCTAACCCATATGTAGTAGGCAAAAGCTCAAATCTACTTAAATACCCTTCTATGGCATCATCTTTCTCAACAAAATGATCTACATGAAAACCCATAGCTGAGGTTGAGGCTCCCTGACTAGCAGTGGCATCTGAGGCAAAGGGGCTGGCACCATTTTCAGGAGCATGGCCTTGAAATTCCAACTCTCTTAGTCGTAGCTCATGCTCCCTTTGTAACCTCTTCTCCTCTTTTTCTGCTTCCCTCTCTGCAGCCCGTCTTCTTTCTTCTGCTTCCCTTTCAGCAGCCATTCTCTTTTCTTCTCTTTCTGCAGCCATTCTCTTTTCTTCTCTTTCTGCCTCCAACTTCTTCTCTCCATACTGGAGCCTTTTAATCTCTGCCTCCCTATCTGCCTCCAATGCCCTAGCCTCCTTGTCAGTCTCAATCTGCAGCCTCTTAAGTTCTTTGTCAGCCTCAATTTGTAACTGTAATTTTTTTTCTTCTGCTAACTTCCTATCCTTCCTTTCAATATACTTGTCGCATTCTGAAGTTACATATTGAACTAGCTCTGGTCCATCCATGCCCATCTCTTTAGCAGTCTGCACAGCAGCAGATCTGATTTTGGCTAAATCAGCCATTCTAACTCAAGCAGGTCTAATAAGGTTCTAAGACAATCTTAAACTTAACTAAAATAAATACTAACTATAATTAACTAATTACTGCTGGCTGTGACAACCTATCACTGTAAATCTCCTCTTAATTATTTTTATCTTCTTAGGGGGTGTTTCTAACCTCTACTAACACTAGTAATACAATCTTGAATTTATGTAGTACTGCTAATTTTTATTCCTGGAGTTAGTTAATATATGCTGTATGAGATTCATATTTCAAACATTCATCTATATATGCCAAATTCAAATCTCGGACTTAGAGACCCCAATATATGTGGTATGTTTTGATGTTAAGAAGAATGGTGTGCATATAGTTGTACTTGAGTGAGGTCAACTGTGAAGGTCTCTGAGGTAAACAATGAACAACTGTATTACAGAGTACCTTCATTGTTACCACATTACGATCTCACTCTAAGTTATATTCTTTTTTGACTAGCGTGACTGAAAGCTACATAAAGTGTCTAGGGTATTGTAAGAGTGTTGTTAAAGAATCTCAATACAAAAACATATACAAACATATACTAATTACTATGATAAACTCAACTAACTCCAGCTGTTAAATTTTATATTTAAAATATCTTTTGTTAAACTTTATTAGTCCTGAGCCTAAAGTTGTTTTGGTCAGGACTATAGTTCAATGAGAATCAATTTAGATGGATAGGTATATTTACAAATATATATAAAGATATTTACATACAACAGACAATATGTCCATAGTACATTGTTACAATTTTTCAAGTTGATGTTAAGTACTCTATTTAACTACAGGTACTGAGAAGCAGGGTGGGGATTGTCATCATTCCACTGTCTTTTGTTTCACTAGGATTGTTCATTTATTCTTTGGAGGAACGTTTTGTCTAGACAGGAGATTTTTCTTTAATCGTGATAAGTTGTCCCAGGCCAGATATTTCCCTTATCTGGGTCCTGGAATCACAGCAGTTGTAGTTGGTTTGGCCAAACACTTCAGTCTCCTCTGGTCTTGAACTTCTCTAATACAAGCAGGTACCAGAGACTCTTAGAAATCGTGCAGACTTCTTCAATGAGCGAGTACTAGCACCAGACAAGTGCCAGCAGGAACCCCTGTCAATGCAAGTTTTGGTACTAAAAAGAAACAGGTGGACAATTTTAAGGCACCACAAAACTTTAATAGGTTTGACCATAGAGAACAGAACAAAGGTAAGCACCAGTTTGATAGGCCACGCAATGACTATAAAAATAAAACCCCACAATTCAATGAAAGGAAATATGATGACAGAAATCCTTTTATAAAGGTAGATTATATTGTAGCTGGTGTCGGATGGACAACCATAACACCGAAGTGTGTAAAAAGAAACCTGTGGTAATGGCCACGCTTCAGGTTAGGTCGACCTCTAGAAAGGAGGAGGAACCACCAAAAACTATCTATGTCTCGTAAAGAGTGTAGGAAGGCACAGGGTAAAGATAGATCACTGAAGCCGTGTTTTGAAAAACTTCAAAAACTCCATACCCCTCCTAGAAAAGGATAATTATATTTGGATGATGGACTGATTTACAGGGCGGATAAAGCAGGATCATACGGGTGTGGATAGTTGGTCGTGCCCTCGAATTGTAGGGAACGAGTTATGAGACAAACACATGTTCTAGACGGTGGACATCTGAGGATGGGTCGCACCTGTGTAAGGACATCTATGACTTATTACTGGCCAGGAGTGGTTGAAGACATCAGAAAATTTGTCGAGGCCTGCGACCAGTCCAACAAGAAAAATTCCACAGGGTGGACCAAGTGGAATGGGAACCCCCCTTTCACACACAGTCTTCACTTAAATGTGTTAACATGGCCACTATGCAGCGAGTACAAAGAGATGTTTCTACCCCAGGAAGACAAAAGAGAGAGAAGATCTCTCACAAGGAATTTTAGGCAGTGGACGATTTGAAAGTCATGATACAAGGCAAAAACGTCCTCATTACAAGGCTTCCAATGTTAAGGACCTGACATGTGCCATGAAAAATAAGTTTGTAAATTTAAAAGTCCATGTGTAACTTTGTTAAGGACAAGGACCGATGAAAAGGCAGAAGAAAATATTACCACATCATATCAATATGTTAACGAGCTGACAACTCGTCTTAAAACTGGCTGGAAACTTGCCAATTTGAAAGTCATGATACAAGGCAAAAACTTCCTCATTACAAGGCTTCCAATGTTAAGGACCTGACATGTGCCATGAAAAATAAGTTTGTAAATTTAAAAGTCCATGTGTAACTTTGTTAAGGACAAGGACCGATGAAAAGGCAGAAGAAAATATTACCTCATCATATCAATATGTTAACGAGCTGACCACTCGTCTTAAAACTGGCTGGAAACTTGCCAATGAAAATTTGAGACAAGCCAGGAAAAAGCATGCTGCCTATTTCAATAAGAAAGCGAAGGACAGAGAATTAGCTGTGGGGGAGAAGGTGCTTCTTCTACTGCCCGGCAGCCATAATAAATTGCAAATTGGATGGCAAGGTCCATATACAGTTCTAGAGAAGGTGTCTAGAACAAATTATAAGATAGATAAGAAGGGGAAAGAGAAAATCTATCATGTGAATCTCCTGAAAAAATATCTGGATAGACAAAACCAGGAGGAGACACACCTACTGACCTTGTCTATTGCAATGGAAATGCAAAAGGAACCACTCACCTCTCATGAATATCCTTTACACCCCTGTGAGACCGCTGCACAGGTAAAAATCAGTACGCACTTAACGAAAAATCAGAGGGAGAGGGTTCAACAGGTTCTGAATGATCATACAGATGTGTTAACGGACCGACCGGGGCATACAAATTTATTAGAGTATGATATGAAACTCATAGACCCAACACCAATCTGTATGAGAGCCTATTCGATTCCGTTCGCTAGGGAAAAAGCTTTGAAGAAGGAGATAGATTATCTGTTGAGAGAAGGCATTATCTCGCACAGTGAATCTCCTTACAGCTCCAGTATGGTTCTGTTAAAAAAAACCTCTGGATAACACAGACTGTGTATAGATTACAGGAAACTGAATGCTGTCACAGAAGGTCAGGTGGATCCATTACCTGATACAAATCAGCTGTTTGCCAGGCTGAATAAAGCTAAATATTTCTCTAAAGTCGATCTGAGCAAAGGCTACTATCAGATTCCAGTAAAGCCGGAGGTTAGACCTTATTTAGCCTTTAGCACCTCGGAAGGACTTTATGAATTTAACATGTTGCCATTCGGGCTGAAAAATGCACCGAGTGTGTTTTCGAGGATGATGAGAAAGTTACTGGATCCCCTGAATAATCCATGCATCACCAACTTCATGGATGGTATTCTCATAGCGACTGAAACATTTGAGGAACACATTAACTCTCTGGATATGTTGTTTAATCAACTTAGAGAGACGAATTTGACCGCTAGACCGACAAAATGCTGTGTTGGATGTAAAGAGCTGGAATTCTTGGGACACACAGTACATCAGGGAAACATGACCACTGACCCCAAGAATCTAGAGAAGTTGAAAAGAGCACCAAGACCAGAGACAAAGAAAGATGTGCGATCTTTTGTCTCATTATGTGGTTTCTACCAAAAGTATATTAAAAACTTTAACTCCATATGTGCTCCATTGACTGATTTAACACGCAAAAGAAATCCTGATAGAATTACTTGGTCAGCGCAGTGTGAATTAGCCTACCAAGAGTTGAAGGAAAAGCTCACAAGCAGGCCTATTTTGAAATTACCTGACTTGAGTCAAGAATTCATTGTGAGAACGGATGCTAGTAATATAGGTTTGGGTGCAGCTCTATTACAAAGGTCAACTTCACTTGATGGGGAATTAACCCCAGTTGCTTATGCTTTAATATCAAGCTAGTTCCTCCTAATGTACATGAAATCATACATACAAAAGAACATGGTCAGCTCTCTCTGACAACCCTGCTTCTTCCCTTTAGTTTGATGGAACAAATGGTACCAGTTTTCTTCTTCTCTTCCCTAATGGATGCTACGCCTCTGTCATTCCTGCAGTAATCTTTTCCATGCAATAAGATAGGTGTAATGTTCCTGTATGACCATCATATATATAGTCCTGTAGTCTTAAACTTCTTAGATAGTCCCTTATATGATG
The DNA here is from genome assembly GCA_024509875.1 of Oreohelix idahoensis. Lineage (NCBI taxonomy): Eukaryota > Metazoa > Mollusca > Gastropoda > Stylommatophora > Oreohelicidae > Oreohelix > Oreohelix idahoensis. Next base: position 235,302 of record JAMPIV010010658.1, read on the forward strand.
GATCAACATCTAGGCCATACCTAAGTCTGCCATGGAACCATTTAATTTCACACTTTTACATGTCCTTTTCTTTTTTCACACACCCTTTTTTTAATTAGAAAGTCAATAAAATCAATCTTATCAAGGAAATATAAACAAGTAACGATGAATTAGGCAATCGAATATGGCACACTTTTATCACTGCCTCTGTTTAGACTGCTTTCAGATGGTAGTATTATTAATAAAAAAGCACAAGTCTGCTCATCGCTTCTTGCTCCTCTGAATATTTTGGAAAAATGGCAGCGAGTAACCTACTATTTCGATAAAGTAAAAGGCTTTGGCCAATGAGACCAAGCATCTCTTTTTTTGAATGAATTCTTTAAAAAAATATCTCAAACCACTATGCGTTACTACTACCAACTAGATTTGTATATTAGGTCAGCCAATAATATTACGGCTTCCTTCAAATTTCATCCAATCCCCTTCATCGTACTATCTTAGCCTTTCTGTCACCTACTTTTTTCCCCCCAAAAATATGCTATCCAATCTAAGCAGACATGACTTGACCTGACAGTATCTCCGATTCTCTACGTATTATTACCAATATTTGATTATTCAATGGACTATTTAGGTAATTAACAACATATTCTTAGTCAGCAAGTCTTCAGGTACACGAATATATGATTTTTATGGGGCTAAGTGGCTTGGTTCAAAATTCCATCTTTTTTTCTATGTTAGTTGTTTATTTTTAAACTACCTCCTGTTCAATTATTTTTCCATGTACTTTCAAGCTAAATACGAGAGTCTCTCGTAATACACGAGAATTTACGTCATTCGCAATAAGAGCTAAGCGTTTTTTCATAACCGTAGTGTCCACATTTTCTAACGTGTACATCGTAATTTGAAAACCGCCTAAGGCAATGCTAGCAAGTTGGTTTTATTTTTAGAAACAATGTGAGACGTGTTTTGCTTTGGTAATCTATCCGTCCCCCTCCCTTCCACAATGTATTCTAGGCAAATATTTCACTTGAACTTGGAAAAGTGGTACGTTTATCTCATCATCATCTCAACCCATAACCCGTCATGGGTCGTAGGGGTGCCATGGTGGAAGCATCAACAGACAGGGTACTCCACTGCTCTCTGTTCTCAGCAATGCGTACAAGTGTGGAGAAACCGTGTCCTGTCCATTCTTTGATGTTATCAGCCCAGGATTTTCTTTGCCTTCCTCTTCTCCGTTTACCTTCGACTGTTCCCTGGAGGATCGTTTTTGAAAGGGAGTCATGACGAGTTACATGCCCAAACCAGGCAAGCTTTCGACGTTTCACTATTGACAAAAGTGGTTCTTGATGGCCTGCATAGGTGTTTATCTTCTCTCTAACATAGACATTTGTTTTGTGCTCTTTATAGCAAATGCGCAAAATTCTTCTATAACATTTATGCTCGAAAGCCTGAATCCTTCGCTCCGTATCTGCAGTGAGTGTCCAGCCCTCACACCCATACAAGAGAATAGATAATACGAGTGATTTGTATAATTTGATCTTCACAGGAAAACTGATGTTACTTTTCCAGATCACATTCAACCTTGTCATGGCAGCTGAGGCCATCTCAAGTCTTGTCTTGATTTCTTTATTTGATCTTCCATCACTACATATAGTGGACCCGAGATATTTAAAGGTGTTAACTTCTTCTAACGTTTGCCCATTTAACGTAATGTTGGTCGGAACATGTTTCTTATGGCTATTCACCAATATCTTGCTTTTTTTCTATATTAATTTCCATCCCATATGTTCTTGTTACTTTCTCAGTCTAGAGGTAAGGTCTTGAAGTTCTGATTCTGTTCCAGCTATCAGATCAATATCATCAGCAAAACGTAGATTACACAGAGGTCGGCCTCCAATCGATATGGTTGATTTATAATCGCAGAGAGCCTCCTGCATAATATGTTCTAGATAAATGTTAAAGAGCACTGGTGACAGCATACATCCCTGGCGAACTCCTACAGTTGTTTTGAAAAATTCTCCAATGTCATTGCTTGCAAAAACAGCACTGCTTGCGTCCTTGTATAGTGCTTCAATGATATCTATGATGTTGGTATCAAAATTGAATTTTCTCATTATTTGCCATAAACCTTCATGCCAGACTCGATCGAAGGCTTTTGTGAAATCGATGAAGTTATGGTATAAATCATGTTGATGCTGGAGATGTTTTTCGATCAGTAATCTAATATTGAAGATTTGTTCTGAGGTACTTCTTTTTGGTCTAAAGCCAGCCTGTTCCTCTGACAAGATTTCTTCTGATTTCTGTTTTATTCTGTTCAAAAGTATCCTTAACATCACCTTACTTGGATGACTAATAAGGCTAATGGTTCTGTAGTTCTTGCACATTTTTAGATTTCCTTTCTTTGGAAGCGGTATTACTAATGACTGCGTCCATTCTTTTGGCCATTTTTTTGTACTCCATATCTTCTGGCAAATTGTTGTCATGATTTTTACTATATCTGGTCCTCCATATTTCAAGAGCTCTGCTGGTATATTATCCACACCCGGTGACTTCCCTCCTTTCATCGAACATATAGCCTCTTCCACTTCTTCCCGTAGTATTGCTGCATTTCCGAGTTCTCTGTTTTCGCACTTAATGTTGTTTAATATGCCTAAGTCAGTGTCAAGTTTACAGTTATATAATTCTTTACAATATTCTGTCCACCTTCTCGTTACAGCTGTTTTTTCATTGAGCAGAGCCCCATTGTTATCTTCTATGACAGTTACCCTGGGCTGTTGGGGTTTTGATAGTCTTCTTAATGTGTCAAAAACTGCCTTGCTGTTACCTTTTATTAGCCCCGTATTAATGGACTCACATTGATCAGCTACCCATTTTTCTTTGGCCTGTTTCATTTTCTTTCTAATATTTTTATTCACCATACTGTATTGCCATGCTGCTTCAGGAACCTCTTTCTTAACCTTTTTCATTTCTCGCCGTGTATCATATAACTTCAGAATTTCATCTGTAACCCATGGTTTGTTTATTTTCTTTCTTTTACCAAGTATTTCTGTTGCTGATTCAATGAGCACGTCTTTCATGTTCTCTGTGATTGAGTTGATATCATCCTCCAAAAAGTTGAGAGCTGCGAATTTTCCTCCAACAGTTGCCTCAAAGATTCCCGTGATTTCTGGATCTTTCAATTTGTCTAAATTGAATCTTAACTGAGAACATCTGTTTTGATTATAGTTCTTTATCTCAAGGTTACCCAGAAGCATTTGGTACCTTTATTTCGGCGATAAGACGTTATCAAATAATAGGCTGAAGGCGTAGGCGACGAAAACAATGAAAATTTGTAGTACTATCCTATCTTTTACTTTATGCACTATACTGTTTTAATTTAATTTAGATATTGTATTTAGAAGTTCACCACATATCTCCCCACTTAGAACAGACTATCATATGTCAGTTCCTACTTCTAAATACACATTGATAAATTTACTACCTATGCCTGGTGACTACTCTGATGTTCGTCGTACGGATGTCTACTTAAAAAATCTGCACCCACATTGGTTTTTCCTGGAATATATTCTATGGTAAACTGGTATGGCTGTAGGAGCAACGACCAACGTAATAATCTAGCATTTTCATGCCTTGCTTATGACAGACACACGAGTGGTTTATGATCTGTTTGGATCTTAAATGATTTACCATAGAGATAAATCTGGAACTTTTTTATAGCCCATATGACAGCTAAACATTCTTTTTCACTTGTTGAATATTTTTGTTCTGCTGTGTTCAACTTACGGCTAGCATAAGCAACTGGGGTTAATTCCCCATCAAGTGAAGTTGACCTTTGTAATAGAGCTGCACCCAAACCTATATTACTAGCATCCGTTCTCACAATGAATTCTTGACTCAAGTCAGGTAATTTCAAAATAGGCCTGCTTGTGAGCTTTTCCTTCAACTCTTGGTAGGCTAATTCACACTGCGCTGACCAAGTAATTCTATCAGGATTTCCTTTGCGTGTTAAATCAGTCAATGGAGCACATATGGAGTTAAAGTTTTTAATATGCTTTTGGTAGAAACCACATAATGAGACAAAAGATCGCACATCTTTCTTTGTCTGTGGTCTTGGTGCTCTTTTCAACTTCTCTAGATTCTTGGGGTCAGGGGTCATGTTTCCATGATGTACTGTGTGTCCCAAGAATTCCAGCTCTTTACATCCAACACAACATTTTGTCGGTCTAGCGGTCAAATTCGTCTCTCCAAGTCGATTAAACAACATATCCAGAGAGTTAATGTGTTCCTCAAATGTTTCAGTCGCAATGAGAATATCATCCATGAAGTTGGTGATGCATGGATTATTCAGGGGATCCAGTAACTTTCTCATCATCCTCGAAAACACACTCGGTGCATTTTTCAGCCCGAATGGCAACATGTTAAATTCATAAAATCCTTCCGAGGTGCTAAAGGCTAAATAAGGTCTAACCTCCGGCTTTACTGGAATCTGAAAGTAGCCTTTGCTCAGATCCACTTTAGAGAAATATTTAGCTTTATTCAGCCTGGCAAACAGCTGATTTGTATCAGGTAATGGATCCACCTGACCTTCTGTGACAGCATTCAGTTTCCTGTAATCTATACACAGTCTGTTTTCTCCAGAGGGTTTTCTTAACAGAACCACACTGGAGCTGTAAGGAGATTAACTGTGCGAGATAATTCCTTCTCTCAACAGATAATCTATCTCCTCCTTCAAAGCTTTTTCCTTAGCGAACGGAATCGAATAGGCTCTCATACAGATTGGTGTTGGGTCTATGAGTTTCATATCATACTCTAATAAATTTGTATGCCCCGGTCGGTCCGTTAAAATATCTGTATGATCATTCAGAACCTGTTGAACCCTCTCCCTCTGATTTTTCGTTAAGTGCATACTGATTTTTACCTGTGCAGCGGTCTCACATGGGTGTAAAGGATATTCATGAGAGGTGAGTGGTTCCTTTTTCATTTCCATTGCAACAGACAAGGTCAGTAGGTGTGTCTCCTCCTGGATTTCTCTATCCAGATATTTTTTCAGGAGATTCACATGATAGATTTTCTCTTTCCCCTTCTTATCTATCTTATAATTTGTTCTAGACACCTTCTCTAGAACTGTATATGGACATTGCCATCCAATTTGCAATTTATTATGGCTGCCGGGCAGTAAAAGAAGCACCTTCTCCCCCACAGCTAATTCTCTGTCCTTCGCTTTCTTATTGAAATAGGCAGCATGCTTTTTCCTGGCTTGTCTTAAATTTTCATTGGCAAGTTTCCAGCCAGTTTTAAGACGAGTGGTCAGCTCGTTCACATATTGATATGATGAGGTAATATTTTCTTCTGCCTTTTCATCGGTCCATGTCCTTAACAAGGTTACATATGGACTTTTAAATTTACAAACTTATTTTTCATGGCACATGTCAGGTCCTTAACATTGGAAGCCTTGTAATGAGGACGTTTTTGCCTTGTATCATGACTTTCAAATCGTCCACTGCCAATTCTTTTCTGGGGTTTTTCTCTCCACTTAAATATCCTTGTGAGAGATCTTCTCTCTCTTTTGCCTTCCTGGGGTAAAACATCTCTTTGTATTCGCTGCATAGTGGCCATGTTAACACATTTAAGTGAAGACTGTGTGTGAAAGGGGGGTTCCCATTCCACTTGGTCTACATTATTATAATTATTTTCATGTTCAGGCCTAAATTTGCCCCGTGTCGTTACTAGGTCCTGAGTATTATTTTCCCCTCGTGTGGGTTTTCCCTTTGTAATTTCCGGCCCAGGTTTGCCATAATGCTTCTCTTGCATTTGATTATTATTTTTCCACCCTGTGGAATTTTTCTTGTTGCACTGGTCGCAGGCCTCGACAAATTTTCTGATGTCTTCAACCACTCCTGGCCAGTAATAAGTCATAGATGTCCTTACACAGGTGCGACCCATCCTCAGATGTCCACCGTCTAGAACATGTGTTTGTCTCATAACTCGTTCCCTATAATTCGAGGGCACGACCAACTGTCCACACCCGTATGATCCTGCTTTATCCGCCCTGTAAAGCAGTCCATCATCCAAATAGAATTCTCCTTTTCTAGGGGGGGGGGGGGATGGAGTTTTTGGAGTTTCTCAAAACACGGCTTCAGTGGTCTATCTTTAGCCTGTGCCTTCCTACACTCTTTACGAGACATAGTTTTTGGTGGTTCCTCCTCCTTTCTAGAGGTCGACCTAACCTGAAGCGTGGCCATAACCACAGGTTTCTTTTTACACACTTCGGTGTTATGGTTGTCCATCCGACACCAGCTACAATATAATCTACCTCTATAAAAAGGTTTTCTGTCATCATATTTCCTTTCATTGAATTGTGGGGTTTTATTTTTAGAGTCATTGCGTGGCCTATCAAACTGGTGCTTACCTTTGTTCTGTTCTCTATGGTCAAACCTATTAAAGTTTTGTGGTGCCTTAAAATTGTCCACCTGTTTCTTTTTAGTACCAGCTACTTCTGCTTGGGCTGCCTGATACCTCTCAGCGACATTGAGTAACTCACCCAGCCTCTCTGCACCTTGTTCCATGAGAAACTTTCTCAGGTCTGGAGCCATGGAATCTCTTAATTGCTCAATCAGGATCATTTCATTAAGATCTTGGGTTTTCCCCAGATCAGTCCATTTCTCCAAGTAAGTCTCTAACCGTGCAGAGAACTGGTGATAGGTCTCACCTGACAGTAGCTTGGCATTCCTAAATGTTTGTCTATAAAATTCTCCATTTTTTTCATATCTTAACAAAAGAGCCTGCTTTAACATGTCATAATTGTCTTGGTCATCTCTGCTCATCTTGGCAAAAACTTCATAAGCCGTTCCCCTAAGACCCTGGGATAACTTGAGGCTCCACCTCTCTCTAACCCATATGTAGTAGCCAAAAGCTCAAATCTACTTAAATACCCTTCTATGTCATCATCTTTCTCAACAAAATGGTCTACATGAAAACCCATAGCTGAGGTTGAGGCTCCCTGACTAGCAGTGGCATCTGAGGCAAAGGGGCTGGCACCATTTTCAGGAGCATGGCCTTGAAATTCCAACTCTCTTAGTCGTAGCTCATGCTCCCTTTGTAACCTCTTCTCCTCCTTTTCTGCTTCCCTCTCTGCAGCCTGTCTTCTTTCTTCTGCTTCCCGTTCAGCAGCCATTCTTTTTTCTTCTCTTTCTGCAGCCATTCTCTTTTCTTCTCTTTCTGCCTCCAACTTCTTCTCTTCATACTGGAGCCTTTTAATCTCTGCCTCCCTATCTGCCTCCAATGCCCTAGCCTCCTTGTCAGTCTCAATCTGCAGCCTCTTAAGTTCTTTGTCAGCCTCAATTTGTAACTGTAATTTTCTTTCTTCTGCTAACTTCCTATCCTCCCTTTCAATATACTTGTCGCATTCTGAAGTTACATATTGAACTAGCTCTGGTCCATCCATGCCCATCTCTTTAGCAGTCTGCACAGCGGCAGATCTGAAATTGGCTAAATCAGCCATTCTAACTCAAGCAGGTCTAATAAGGTTCTAAGACAATCTTAAACTTAACTAAAATAAATACTAACTATAATTAACTAATTACTGCTGGCTGTGACAACCTATCACTGTAAATCTCCTCTTAATTATTTTTATCTTCTTAGGGGGTGTTTCTAACCTCTACTAACACTAGTAATACAATCTTGAAATTATATAGTACTGCTAATTTTTATTCCTGGAGTTAGTTAATATATGCTGTATGAGATTCCTATTTCAAACATTCATCCATATATGCCAAATTCAAATCTCGGACTTAGAGACCCCAATATATGTGGTGTGTTTTGATGTTAAGAAGAATGGTGTGCATATAGTTGTACTTGAGTGAGGTCAACTGTGAAGGTCTCTGAGGTAAACAATGAACAACTGTATTACAGAGTACCTTCCTTATTACCACATTACGATCTCACTCTAAATTATATTCTTTTTTGACTAGCGTGACTGAAAGCTACATAAAGTGTCTAGGGAATTGTAAGAGTGTTGTTAAAGAATCTCAATACAAAAACATATACAAACATATACTAATTACTATGATAAACTCAACTAACTCCAGCTGTTAAATTTTATATTTAAAATATCTTTTGTTAAACTTTATTGGTCCTGAGCCTAAAGTTGTTTTGGTCAGGACAATAGTTCAATGAGAATCAATTTAGATGGATAGGTATATTTACAAATATATATAAAGATATTTACATACAACAGACAATATGTCCATAGTACATTATTACAATTTTTCAAGTTGATGTTAATTACTCTATTTAACTACAGGTACTGGGAAGCAGGGTGGGGATTGTCATCATTCCACTGTCTTTTGTTTCACTAGGATTGTTCATTTATTCTTTGGAGGAACGTTTTGTCTAGACAGGAGATTTTTCTTTAATCGTGATAAGTTGTCCCAGGCCAGATATTTCACTTATCTGGGTCCTGGAATCACAGCAGTTGTAGTTGGTTTGGCCAAACACTTCAGTCTCCTCTGGTCTTGAACTTCTCTAATACAAGCAGGTACCAGAGACTCTTAGAAATCGTGCAGATTTCTTCAATGAGCGAGTACTAGCACCAGACAAGTGCCAACAGGAACCCCTGTCAATGCAAGTTTTGGTTCTGTCTTAATATCAAGCTAATTCCTCCTAATGTACATGAAATCATACATACAAAAGAGCATGGTCAGCTTTCTCTGACAACCCTGCTTCTCCCCTTTAGTTTGATGGAACAAATGGTACCAGTTTTCTTTTTCTCTTCCCTAATGGATGCTACGCCTTTCATTCCTGCAGTAATCTTTTCCATGCAATAAGATAGGTGTAATGTTCCTGTATGACCATCATATATATAGTCCTGTAGTCTTAAACTTCTTAGATAGTCCCTTATATGATGGATCAACATCTAGGCCATACCTAAGTCCTTTTCTTTTTTCACACACCCTTTTTTTAATTAGAAAGTCAATAAAATCAATCTTATCAAGGAAATATAAACAAGTAACGATGAATTAGGCAATCGAATATGGCACACTTTTATCACTGCCTCTGTTTAGACTGCTTTCAGATGGTAGTATTATTAATAAAAAAGCACAAGTCTGCTCATCGCTTCTTGCTCCTCTGCATATTTTGGAAAAATGGCAGCGAGTAACCTACTATTTCGATAAAGTAAAAGGCTTTGGCCAATGAGACCATGCATCTCTTTTTTTGAATGAATTCTTAAAAAAAATATCTCAAACCACTATGCGTTACTACTACCAAATAGATTTGTATATTAGGTCAGCCAATAATATTACGGCTTCCTTCAAATTTCATCCAATCCCCTTCATCGTACTATCTTAGCCTTTCTGTCACCTACTTTTTTCCCCAAAAAAATATGCTATCCAATCTAAGCAGACATGACTTGACCTGACAGTATCTCCGATTCTCTACGTATTATTACCAATATTTGATTATTCAATGGACTATTTAGGTAATTAACAACATATTCTTAGTCAGCAAGTCTTCAGGTACACGAATATATGATTTTTATGGGGCTAAGTGGCTTGGTTCAAAATTCCATCTTTTTTTCTATGTTAGTTTTTTATTTTTAAACTACCTCCTGTTCAATTCTTTTTCCATGTACTTTCAAGCTAAATACGAGAGTCTCTCGTAATACACGAGAATTTACGTCATTCGCAATAAGAGCTAAGCGGGTTTTCATAACCGTAGTGTCCACATTTTCTAACGTTTACATCGTAATTTGAAAACCGCCTAAGGCAATGCTAGCAAGTTGGTTTTATTTTTAAAAACAATGTGAGACGTGTTTTGCGTTGGTAATCTATCCGTCCCCCTCCCTTCCACAATGTATTCTAGGCAAATATTTCACTTGAACTTGGAAAAGTGGTACGTTTATCTCAAGGTTACCCAGAAGCATTTGGTACCTTTATTTCGGCGATAAGGCGTTATCAAATAATACGCTGAAGGCGTAGGCGACGAAAACAATGAAAATTTGTAGTACTATCCTATCTTTTACTTTATGCACTATACTGTTTTAATTTAATTTAGATATTGTATTTAGAAGTTCACCACATATCTCCCCACTTAGAACAGACTATCATATGTCAGTTCCTACTTCTAAATACACATAGATAAATTTACTACCTATGCCTGGTGACTACTCTGATGTTCGTCGTACGGATGTCTACTTAAAAAATCTGCACCCACATTGGTTTTTCCTGGAATATATTCTATGGTAAACTGGTATGGCTGCAGGAGCAACGACCAACGTAATAATCTAGCATTTTCATGCCTTGCTTGTGACAGACACACGAGTGGTTTATGATCTGTTTGGATCTTAAATGATTTACCATAGAGATAAATCTGGAACTTTTTTATAGCCCATATGACAGCTAAACATTCTTTTTCACTTGTTGAATATTTTTGTTCTGCTGTGTTCAACTTACGGCTAGCATAAGCAACTGGGGTTAATTCCCCATCCAGTGAAGTTGACCTTTGTAATAGAGCAGCACCCAAACCTATATTACTAGCATCCGTTCTCACAATGAATTCTTGACTCAAGTCAGGTAATTTCAAAATAGGCCTGCTTGTGAGCTTTTCCTTCAACTCTTGGTAGGCTAATTCACACTGCGCTGACCAAGTAATTCTATCAGGATTTCCTTTGCGTGTTAAATCAGTCAATGGAGCACATATGGAGTTAAAGTTTTTAATATACTTTTGGTAGAAACCACATAATGAGACAAAAGATCGCACACCTTTCTTTGTCTGTGGTCTTGGTGCTCTTTTCAACTTCTCCAGATTCTTGGGGTCAGGGGTCATGTTTCCCTGATGTACTGTGTGTCCCAAGAATTCCAGCTCTTTACATCCAACACAACATTTTGTCGGTCTAGCGGTCAAATTCGACTCTCTAAGTCGATTAAACAACATATCCAGAGAGTTAATGTGTTCCTCAAATGTTGTAGTCGCTATGAGAATATCATCCATGAAGTTGGTGATGCATGGATTATTCAGGGGATCCAGTAACTTTCTCATCATCCTCGAAAACACACTCGGTGCATTTTTCAGCCCAAATGGCAACATGTTAAATTCATAATGTCCTTCCAAGGTGCTAAAGGCTAAATAAGGTCTAACCTCCGGCTTTACTGGAATCTGATAGTAGCCTTTGCTCAGATCCACTTTAGAGAAGTATTTAGCTTTATTCAGCCTGGCAAACAGCTGATTTGTATCAG
>JAMPIV010010658.1:256670-294170 GCA_024509875.1 Oreohelix idahoensis
CTCTTGCTGGAAGCCCTTGTCCAGCCGCATTCCGTCTCATTAGTAGTTTTTTGGCGTTCTTTATTTCTTCCTCTTTCACTGTTAATTTGTGCTTCTTCTTCTGCTGGCTGGTTGTTATGGGGGGTTTTGTGGAGTGGTCTATTGAGAAGGTCTCAATATATTCCGTCCACCTCTTCATTTGGATCTTTTTATATAGCTGAGCAGTTTTCCAATTTTTTGTTCTTTTATTGAGGCACTGCTTGATTGTTTTTTCCCTGTTAGCTACTGTGTGCTGTTGTACAGTTCTCTCATATTTCCTATGGGCTGCAGCATCTTCCTGCCTCCTCTTGCCAACTCCTCATATTCCTCTTGTATCTTTTGATACTTCTTCCTAATTCTTTGTTTGCTTCTTGACTTGAAATTCGGTTTTGTTTCTGTTTAAAATCTGCTTATTGCTTTGTTCGTCTTTTTCTTATTGATGGTTTATGTTGTATTCATGCTTTTTGTTGTCGTTCCCTTTTCCACAGTATTTCTTCACATGTACTCATTCATACAGTTTTGTTTTGTGCGTTTTCTAATTCACTACATTCTTTTCAGTTGTTGGTGAACGTGGAATATATAATCTTTTGGCAGTGTTGTATATCTCTTTGTTTCATTGTTACTTGGCTATCAGAAGGTAGTGGATCTGTGTATATTTAGCTCCATTAATCTGCAATTAATGATGTAAAACTTCTTGCTTATGCATATTATGATCAATCTGAATTTCTGTTCTATGGTTTTGGTTGCCTTGTGTATCTCATGTGGAAACATGATTCTTCCTATAGCAGTTGATTTGTATCACATGTTTGAGAATAGTTTCCCCCATTTTTCATTCATTATTCCCTTGCCCAGACTTCTTTAAAGCGTGTTGTCTGTTAAATATCTTTGCATTCATGTCCACTATCAAATTGTGTTTTTTTCTTATTTTTTTTGTCCAATAATATCCTGCAGTGCTAGTAAATGCTTCTTTCACACTCCTCTTTGTTCATTAGTTGGTGTTAACAAAATAGTGCATGACGTTTACATTTATTTTAGTTTTGCTGTTTTAAAAGTAGATGTTATTATTCTGGGTCCAACGGGCTTCCATTTGATGAGTGCTTTCTGTGCTTCCTATAAGATTAACAATAAGAGTGTGGTGTGAACTTTCGTCTTCTTGTTCCTGAGGACAGCACCCAATTACCTGTGATGAGTTTCTTCTTGTCACTTCCCTTCCACTTTGTATAACAGTCCAGAACCTCGATTATTATCAAAATCCTAATTTCTGCTGCTATGTGCCGCCTTTCACTTGCTGTTCAAGTTCCGAACATTTTCTAGGTGCCAAATGTGGGGTTCTCCTAGAAAAGTTTACCACCTCATGTAAAAGAATTTAAACCACAAACTTTCAACAAACTCGGAGACTAAAACACAATCCATATAAGACAGGGAAGGTCCTCTTCGCAGGAGGCGTATGATTGCAACACAGAGAAAGCCGAAAGAAGTCTGTGCTTTGACTTTACCTTCTTTCTTCTACTGGCTTGGATTGTGTTGCTTCATAATTTCGTATTAATTTGCGGTTAATCGGTCTGACACGGTGTTCGGCCTTTCACGTGCCAGGTCTATTGCGCAGCCATCTCTGTTTGGTACTGTCACGTGTTGCCTCCCTGTGCTCTTCAGATGGTCCAATAGGCATGTGAAAAAATGATATATTTAGAACAAAAACTTTATGAACAAAATTTTTGTAAACCAAATCAAAAATTTAAGACAGCAAAACTAATGTGGGTCTTCTAAGATATCTACCTTCGCTCAAGATTAATTTGGCAGAGTACAGATAGAAAAGATGATGAAGATTCTACCGCGAGGGAGTGTTACAAGATATGTCAGAAGTCAAGAACAATGTGAAAGTGTCTTAGCAATGTTAACGCCGACATACTTTTGTGAAGTAGTTTAATTATATTTTTTTAATTTAGATCGTAGAAAGCCCCAACTGCATAAAAACAATGACATTGTTTTAAACAGATGTAAATAGGATATATTAATGTGCTCTTCATCCGTGTGAACTTCTTTCTGTTATAACTAAATCGCTATGAATTTCGTAACAAACAAACATATTAACAATTGTAATGTTCAATTACTTTGGAACAAATGTAAATAAAATATGATTACTAAAAATAGATTTCATCATCGAAATCGGCTTTAATAACTTCTGGTGGGTTAGGCCTGCTAAAATATGCCACTTAGCTTTTTTCAAAAGTATGAATGATTGCTGATGAGGTTGATTGGCCGCTGTTTCAGTCAATTTGTTCTGTGGGAAGACATCTCTGGTCAATGGCAGGTATCTTCACAACCCGTTGATTCTACATTTAAAGTGACGATCGCAAGTGGTCTCGTAGATCGTACCTCTAATCGGTCTCGTATTACCAAGTTCCACAAACTTGGAAAAAAAAAAAAGAGCAAATTCGCTGCTATGTCTTTGTTTTCCTGATTTTAATATGGTGCCTTTCCCGCTGTCCGTCAACCGAATCTTTGCTCTGAGTTTTAACTCTACATTTAAAATAATATTAATTAAGGGTTAGTAAAGTACACATTTTTATTTAATTAATTTTGTTGAAAATTGCATCTTTTCCACTCCCTTCTGGGGTTACTCTGCTGTTGGTTCGATGAGTTGAACCAGCCAACGAAAGCATAGCTAGCGCTTTGCTGTGGTTGTTCATATAAATATTTCATTTTCACATGTGAGGGTGCCAGCTCTAAGGATGTATATAACCATCAGCAAGTTTATAAATGTCACTACATGAAAAAGCCTTGCATGTATCCAGATTTGTTCTTGGTATCAAACTTCAGGTACACATACACTGCTCAATGATGAAAGGGTGTAAACGACTCAAAAATAACAAATACTGTCGGAAGGTAGGGAAAATAGAATGTTCTGACATTCGAATAGTTCACATATTTAGTACGCACAATAAGGAAGTTCATTATACCGAGAGAGCGAAACAGTTATGTGACATACTATGTTGTGCGCACGAAAGTGCAAAAAAACAAGTGTTACTCGACATGAAAATAGTACAGGCAACAAGTACAAGACGACATCGCTAAGTTCGCTGAATTAAAATCCGAAAATGAGGAGGATCCTTAAAGAACCGAAGTAGAAAGACATCACTGGATTGCAAACAAAACTACAGAGAATACAACCAGCAGCAAGCGAAACGTTTATAAAGGAAATTATAGATGACTCTACCAAGAATCATTACAAAACCCTACAACATATGGAGATAGGAAAAGACGAACACAACAGGGAAACTACACCAAATAAGCACAAAAGAGCAAACAAGTACACACTTGGAAATAAAAAGGCACTGCTAATATGAATAGGCCAACGAGTCAGAGTTCCTATGGGTCCTTTGAAGGACCAGTCCTTTTTCTGGACTAACATCTACTTTACTTATAAGACAGAATCGCAGATTTACCCTAATTATAACAACTGGTTATAAGGGTATCATAAGGGCGTATTCAAATATAAGGTGTAAAAAAGAAAACTAGTGACGAGCTGTCAGAATTATAAAGTAAGACTGAGATCTTATAGTAAGACCTCTAAAGCCATCAAGCGAGATACTAAAGAGAAAGTAATTCTGCATTGTAAGCAAGTAGGGCAGTAGCAAGTGTAATTGTGCTGGGGAGGTTATGATGTTACCTAAAAGGAAAAGAATGATGTGTCTGTGCCAAACCATGTGAGGGTCAAGCCAAATGTGTAGGCCCTGACTCTAAAAGATGATGATGATGATGTTTTCAGGGAATCTAACGCTACTCCTAGATCTACACGGTCCGTATTTTTATTCTTTGGGGTGGTGGTATTGATGTACTAGTGTCTAGGGGTGAAATGGACAATGTGCGTAATCAACAATACACTTTAACTCATGGAAGAAATGAATAAGATTGTGGTTAAAGTTTTCTTTAAAATGGAATGTTTTTTCTTTGTACAATTTAATCTGCCTGTCCTGCCATCTCTTTTGACCAAGCTTTGAATAGGAGGAAATACATTTTACATTTACGGATTAAACTAAAATGTTTGACTCTTTGTCAGATAAGTATAATGTCACTATATTTTAGTGTAGGTGGTATTCACAGGACTAATAACTTTAATTGCTACTAGTTGTGTTAGGCAATTTGTTGGAGGAGTGTTGTTTCATCACGCCCCATCTAATTTGTTTATGTTGGGAAAAATAACAATTTTATTTGATTGAAGTGTCAGATGTCAGATGTTAAACATCACCTGGGATTCTTGGTATGAAGAATAACGTGTCTGTAGGTCGCTGCAGAGAATTATATAGATCGGCACACACAAGCTCCTTCAGGTTACTGCTGGACAGCAATAAACTTTTGAAAGGTGACTTTTTACTTTACAATCATCATCAGGTTTCCTGTCACAGGCTGGTAACTGGAAATAAAAAACCTGCAATAAAAAAGGGACAACCCTGGCCTTTTCACATGTGATCACAAACTTCTTATCACTATTGTATCCAGGAATGGTATGGGGTCAGGCCTCTTGTGATAAGGTGCACTAGCCCCTAATATATATGACTCACACCTTTCTGTGACCACACCTAATGTCCCTATGGCAAATACGCCACTGTACTTTTCCATTGTTTTCTTCATACAATTAACGTGGAGTAACCATCTCCTTATTGTATGATTTGTTTTTCTTTTCTTATAAAAAGCTTTAGGCATGTTGAGAGTGTAAAAACCCCTTTTTACCCTCCTTTAATAGGCTTTTTTACTCTATAATACAATAATATTAATCCCCCACCCATCATAACAATATTGCATCAGTCAAATACTTTTAAATGTGAGGACTCAATAATGGTTGCTCGGGCATGTCCTTCACTGTTCCCAATAGCAGTATCTAACTTTTGCAGTTTCAATCTAAGCATGTTAATCATAAAGCATGCTTACCACAAATTCAAACGAATATGTCCACAAATAACGTTGGGAATGGGCAAATGATATGCCTCAGTTTTTTGCCCTGTCCAGACTGTGAATTTAGTATTTATTTTTAAATTTATCACAGTGATCTCATCAGTACTTGTTGATATCAAATTTCTTGTCAAATGGCCACGAAGGACCCCTTCGCCTTTGGCCAATATCTATTAGAGCTGGCAATGAATCAGGCAACTACCAAATTTTGAATTTTAGTTTTCAAAAAAAAACCAAAACAAAATTCCAAAACAAACTATGTGTCCTCGTTGTCCATTGGCCAAGTCTGACTTTAGTTTTGCCTATACAAAAGGGATGTTTGTTTTGGTTAACTTTTCCTACTCCCTCCTTTACTCCTATTCTCCTATACCACCCAATAGATTTGAAATTACTCCAATGCCCTCTTTTTTATTTAAACTTTGCGTCCCCTATTTACGTTATGTGTAACGAGCAGAAGAACAGTCTGGTTCCCGTCCTAGCGTCGTAATCATATAGTATTATCTCTAATAACTTGGGCTAATAATAGGGTACTTCCATATATATGTCAAAACATATTATTTCTCAGGAGACACTATGCTATCCTAATATATGATTTTTATGGTCAGTTTCATTATGGTTTAGATTTTTAGTTTGTTCTGTTCAATCGGTAATATAACTTTTACCACATAGTCGGCATCTTCCCCCATCATTCTCCATCACTTTTCTCTTTATTCAAATAAACCATCTAGTTTGAGTTGTCGTCAGTAAAACACTACGCGGCATGAATTTAAACTGTCTGTGTGTTTATAATCTGATGGGCTTTGCCCAAAGTGTGTATATAGTAGAGGAACCGAGTGCAGAGCGAAGAGGTTTTTTCAAAACCGTTGTGTGTTGCGTTAATTATTACAATCGTTTAGTTCTCTACTACTGGAAAATGTCCGAGTTATACTAATTATAAGTTTTAAGTAAATAT
The DNA here is from genome assembly GCA_024509875.1 of Oreohelix idahoensis. NCBI lineage: Eukaryota > Metazoa > Mollusca > Gastropoda > Stylommatophora > Oreohelicidae > Oreohelix > Oreohelix idahoensis. Next base: position 262,591 of record JAMPIV010010658.1, read on the forward strand.
TATGTTAATTCAGAACGTTTGTTTGGTATCCACACTTCTGGTCGATCGTTTATTAAACTCAAGTCTTGCCTCAGTTTCGTGCAGCAGATACGGCAAGTTGTTAAATTAAAGTACGTCTCGAAACCGAACTAAAAGGCGTGTTAGATTTTACAAAGGTCAAATTTTTACGCATTTTTCCACTTGCACAAAAGCTGCGCTCTACTGGCGTTGAAGATGCAATAGTCAGGGACACCTGAGGGGGGTGTATTTATTATCACAGGACTAAAATCTTACTGAAATTTGCGATTATCTCTCCGAATTTTGCTACACACCTCCCCTTCCTAATAAAACAGCATCCATTGCAGGGTTACAATTTCTGTGAGATTAACTTAGCGCAAAATGAAGTCCTACGCGTTTTTCTGATGAATCTCTGCCTTTATAATTTATCATGGATTGATGCTGGTGGGTCAATTCAAAGTAAGCACTACTGACGTAGGTTGCTCAGACCTCTGCATCCAAGAATCTATTTCGTTAGTTACTGAACAGCTGCAAGTGTTACTGCTTGTCTAATGCTGATTATAAATCACTTTTTCACCATTACTTTTCATGAGTTTGTCTCATTGACATGTCCAGAAGTTCTTTACACCCTCAAGTTTTGCAATAGTTATGAGGAGAGATTCTATAAAATGGTGAAGGCAGAGTATGTAGGAGGATCCCAATAATTCCTTTATCAGCCTGGATTATACACTCGGGAGTATCCTCAAGTCCAGGCAATCTAGGATTCATTATGCTCCTCGAATGTTCACAGCCAACCATTTTGTCTGCGCTCAAGGCTGACTTTAGTTAGGAAACATCTTTAATAATATTTCAATATGATTCTTAAATGTTCCACTCAAATGGAGGCCATATTCAACACTGTCTTCTCCGGCTAACAACAATTTTTGGTGAATTATCATTTAGGTGGGGAAATGAATTTCTGATTCAGAAAATCATTCGCCCTGTTTTAGCTTTGTTTAATATGCTGGGGTGATCTCAGCCAGGGTCCGTACAATGCTTCCCCGTGGACTGTGTTGGGTCGGTTTATACCAATGATACCTGTCGCACTTATATTGCTTAAATTAAATAGCCATATGTTGAGCGCTGTTGAGCATTTCCCAATTGTCACTCGTCCACTCCCCACTTTTCTTATGTTAACATTTGTTTCGGTTCAAATTTGGCGGATTATCTTCAATGCTATATGTGGCCAGTCACGAAAAGCGGCTTCAATTGAGCTGGGTGAACTGGTCTTTGTTTATGCGTTTGATGGTTGCCATACGCAGAGATGCTAAAGTAAAGGTTTTCAGGGAAGTCGGGTTGTGAAAAGGGTGTGACTATTCAACGTATCTACCTTTTCTTTGTTATTCTTCCTAGTAGTTTTCAGGCCTACTTTCACCGGAGTACTTGGGTAGGTCCTGATAAATGTTACCCAACGTGTGGGTCTTTCCTTTTTTATTTTTAGACCCTGGGGTTTCAGAATGCTTGGCGGCATTGGTTATTAGGTTTTCACTGTGAATTTACCTTGCAGCACTGGTCACAGGACTCTACAAATTTTTCAATGTCTTCAGTATGCCTGGCAGAAATTAGAATTCTCCTTTTCTAGAAGGGGTATACAGTTTTTGGAGTTTCTCAAAACACGGCTTCAGTGATCTATCTCTAGCCTGTGCCTTCCTACACTCTTTACGAGACATAGTTTTTGGTGGTTCCTCCTCCTTTCTAGAGGTTGACCTAACCTGAAGCGTGGCCATAACCACAGGTTTTTTTTTACACACTTCGGTGTTATGGTTGTCCATCCGACACCAGCTACAATATAATCTACCTCTATAAAAAGGTTTTCTGTCATCATATTTCCTTTCATTGAATTGTGGGGTTTTATTTTTATAGTCATTGCGTGGCCTATCAAACTGGTGCTTACCTTTGTTCTGTTCTCTATGGTCAAACCTATTAAAGTTTTGTGGTGCCTTAAAATTGTCCACCTGTTTCTTTTTAGTACCAGCTACTTCTGCTTGGGCTGCCTGATACCTCTCAGCGACATTGAGTAACTCACCCAGCCTCTCTGCACCTTGTTCCATGAGAAACTTTCTCAGGTCTGGAGCCATGGACTCTCTTAATTGCTCAATCAGGATCATTTCCTTAAGATCTTGGGTTTTCCCCAGAGCAGTCCATTTCTCCAAGTAAGTCTCTAACCGTGCAGAGAACTGGTGATAGGTCTCACCCGACAGTAGCTTGGCATTCCTAAATTTTTTTCTATAAAATTTTCCATTTTTTTTCATATCTTAACAAAAGAGCCTGCTTTAACATGTCATAATTGTCTTGGTCATCTCTGCTCATCTTGGCAAAAACTTCATAAGCCGTTCCCCTAAGACCCTGGGATAACTTGAGGCTCCACCTCTCTCTAACCCATATGTAGTAGCCAAAAGCTCAAATCTACTTAAATACCCTTCTATGTCATCATCTTTCTCAACAAAATGGTCTACATGAAAACCCATAGCTGAGGTTGAGGCTCCCTGACTAGCAGTGGCATCTGAGGCAAAGGGGCTGGCACCATTTTCAGGAGCATGGCCTTGAAATTCCAACTCTCTTAGTCGTAGCTCATGCTCCCTTTGTAACCTCTTCTCCTCCTTTTCTGCTTCCCTCTCTGCAGCCTGTCTTCTTTCTTCTGCTTCCCGTTCAGCAGCCATTCTTTTTTCTTCTCTTTCTGCGCCATTCTCTTTTCTTCTCTTTCTGCCTCCAACTTCTTCTCTTCATACTGGAGCCTTTTAATCTCTGCCTCCCTATCTGCCTCCAATGCCCTAGCCTCCTTGTCAGTCTCAATCTGCAGCCTCTTAAGTTCTTTGTCAGCCTCAATTTGTAACTGTAATTTTCTTTCTTCTGCTAACTTCCTATCCTCCCTTTCAATATACTTGTCGCATTCTGAAGTTACATATTGAACTAGCTCTGGTCCATCCATGCCCATCTCTTTAGCAGTCTGCACAGCGGCAGATCTGAACTTGGCTAAATCAGCCATTCTAACTCAAGCAGGTCTAATAAGGTTCTAAGACAATCTTAAACTTAACTAAAATAAATACTAACTATAATTAACTAATTACTGCTGGCTGTGACAACCTATCACTGTAAATCTCCTCTTAATTATTTTTATCTTCTTAGGGGGTGTTTCTAACCTCTACTAACACTAGTAATACAATCTTGAAATTATATAGTACTGCTAATTTTTATTCCTGGAGTTAGTTAATATATGCTGTATGAGATTCCTATTTCAAACATTCATCCATATATGCCAAATTCAAATCTCGGACTTAGAGACCCCAATATATGTGGTGTGTTTTGATGTTAAGAAGAATGGTGTGCATATAGTTGTACTTGAGTGAGGTCAACTGTGAAGGTCTCTGAGGTAAACAATGAACAACTGTATTACAGAGTACCTTCCTTGTTACCACATTACGATCTCACTCTAAATTATATTCTTTTTTGACTAGCGTGACTGAAAGCTACATAAAGTGTCTAGGGAATTGTAAGAGTGTTGTTAAAGAATCTCAATACAAAAACATATACAAACATATACTAATTACTATGATAAACTCAACTAACTCCAGCTGTTAAATTTTATATTTAAAATATCTTTTGTTAAACTTTATTGGTCCTGAGCCTAAAGTTGTTTTGGTCAGGACTATAGTTCAATGAGAATCAATTTAGATGGATAGATATATTTACAAATATATATATAAAGATATTTACATACAACAGACAATATGTCCATAGTACATTGTTACAATTTTTCAAGTTGATGTTAATTACTCTATTTAACTACAGGTACTGGGAAGCAGGGTGGGGATTGTCATCATTCCACTGTCTTTTGTTTCACTAGGATTGTTCATTTATTCTTTGGAGGAACGTTTTGTCTAGACAGGAGATTTTTCTTTAATCGTGATAAGTTGTCCCAGGCCAGATATTTCACTTATCTGGGTCCTGGAATCACAGCAGTTGTAGTTGGTTTGGCCAAACACTTCAGTCTCCTCTGGTCTTGAACGTCTCTAATACAAGCAGGTACCAGAGACTCTTAGAAATCGTGCAGACTTCTTCAATGAGCGAGTACTAGCACCAGACAAGTGCCAGCAGGAACCCCTGTCAATGCAAGTTATTCTTCTTCTTCTTCTTCTTCGATCCTTAACCACCGACCGTCAAAGCAGTCAGTGGCCTTCACGCCTAGTGGCGTCTTGTAGGGCAACAACAAATTGATTCCACTTTGCACGGTCGGTGGCCATCCTTCGTACAGTGCCCCAACTCTGGTTCATTCTTTTCATCGCAGCCTCCACAGTCCTCCGCCAAGTTGTTTTTGGTCGGCCTCTCTTTCGCTTTCCTTCAGGGGTCCAAAGCATAGCTGTTCTTGTGATGGCATCGGGGTCTTTTCTGAGGACATGACCAAATAATGAAGTTACGGAAACAACATCAAATGCAAGTTATGGTTCTGTCTTAATATCAAGCTAATTCCTCCTAATGTACATGAAATCATACATACAAAAGAACATGGTCAGCTCTCTCTGACAACCCTGCTTCTCCCCTTTAGTTTGATGGAACAAATGGTACCAGTTTTCTTTTTCTCTTCCCTAATGGATGCTACGCCTCTGTCATTCCTGCAGTAATCTTTTCCATGCAATAAGATAGGTGTAATGTTCCTGTATGACCATCATATATATAGTCCTGTAGTCTTAAACTTCTTAGATAGTCCCTTATATGATGGATCAACATCTAGGCCATGCCTAAGTCTGCCATGGAACCATTTAATTACATTCTTTTCCACGGCCTTTTCTTTTTTTACACATTCTTTTTTAAATTAAAAAGTCAATAAAATCAATCTTACCACATATCAAGGAAATATAAACAAGTAACGATGAATTAGGCAATCGAATATGGCACACTTTTATCACTGCCTCTGTTCAGACTGCTTTCAGATGGTAGTATTATTAATAAAAAAAAAGCACAAGTCTGCTCATCGCTTCTTGCTCCTCTGAATATTTTGGAAAAATGGCAGCGAGTAACCTACTATTTCGATAAAGTAAAAGGCTTTGGCCAATGAGACCAAGCATCTCTTTTTTTGAATGAATTCTTTAAAAAAATATCTCAAACCACTATGCGTTACTACTACCAACTAGATTTGTATATTAGGTCAGCCAATAATATTACGGCTTCCTTCAAATTTCATCCAATCCCCTTCATCGTACTATCTTAGCCTTTCTGTCACCTACTTTTTTCCCCCAAAAAATATGCTATCCAATCTAAGCAGACATGACTTGACCTGACAGTATCTCCGATTCTCTATGTATTATTACCAATATTTGATTATTCAATGGACTATTTAGGTAATTAACAACATATTCTTAGTCAGCAAGTCTTCATGTACACGAATATATGATTTTTATGGGGCTAAGTGGCTTGGTTCAAATATCCATCTTTTTTTCTGTTAGTTGTTTATTTTTAAACTACCTCCTGTTCAATTCTTTTTCCATGTACTTTCAAGCTAAATACGAGAGTCTCTCGTAATACACGAGAATTTACGTCATTCGCAATAAGAGCTAAGCGTGTTTTCATAACCGTAGTGTCCACATTTTCTAACGTTTACATCGTAATTTGAAAACCGCCTAAGGCAATGCTAGCAAGCTGGTTTTATTTTTAGAAACAATGTGAGACGTGTTTTGCGTTGGTTATCTATCCGTCCCCCTCCCTTCCACAATGTATTCTAGGCAAATATTTCACTTGAACTTGGAAAAGTGGTACGTTTATCTCAAGGTTACCCAGATATCTGTAGTCAACATGATATGTTTTGCACGATTAGTAATTATAAATGAACGCGTTTATAGGTTGAAGTCTCTAAGCAATGATGACATAATGTGGTGCCGCTCTAATTGATTAAAACGGTCAATCTTGGCCATTCGTTATATGAATCCGTCAAAGCAAGACGTGATATATTTCGCTTCCATGTAAATTGAAGTGTTTATGATAATTCTCCTATGTGGCTTTGTTGTACGATGGTCGCCACAAGTATTTCTTTAACATGCCGAACGCGAGTATTTAAGTTCGAGGATAATTTATAAGAGGAGTCTTCAAATATAATATTTAGTCTCCATATTCTGGTTATCGCTAATTGGATGTTCCGGATGCCGGCATCTTCAGTATATAGGCCAGAGTATGTGACGATACGTAAAGGACAGTAGGAGACGCATGTTGATGCAAGTATTAATAAGATGCCATGTATTTGAATTTTATGGAATTGTCTAAAGCAAATAAATATGCTTTTTATTGTGGACCCAAAAACCAGACGTTTGGAGCTAATATATAACATCAAGTTCTTGACCACCCAAACCATTCGTGAACACAGCACGATTGCAAAGATACGCATAATTCATCAGTGCTATCAAACTACAATTAACATTACAGTAATAACCCCCCGCAACACTCCCCTCATAGAGAATCTTCAAAGGCCGTTACACTTCCACGTGTTTTCCACGTGCGATCGGCTCGTCATCGTAATAGTGACAGATCGCTCGCGTGAGAAACTTGCGTAAACGAACGTGGTTTGCCCCCTGCTATGAATGACAGGTTGCGAAAGTTGGTAAAGAAGCTCGTTTACCATAGTCAAGTAAAAAGAGGCGTGGATTAAAAGGTGAGTCAGACAGGCAGAAAAATGCGTGACTTTGTTAGCGAATCTTAAAACTACGCTGAGGTCACGAAAGGCTGTCGGATACAGGAGGCTTCATTTCCATTATACGTCGCAGTTCGTCAGGGCTTTGAAGATGTGAAACCCTTTCATATCTCATTTATGGAAATATAACTACTGTCATACTTAGCTATCGAATGATTGCTATCCTCCATTGCATCATCCTCCTCTATGTTCCAATTTCGACTCAAAAAATCAGCGCCAACATTCTCCTTTCTGTTGCATCGGGTATAGCTGGCCACCAGCTGTTGTATCATATGTCGTTGGGTTTTTATTATACTCTTGCGTGGGTAAGAGTGGCACGGTTCGCAAATATTATTATTGTTGCTGATTTAAATGCTATCAGCTCAGGTCGGGCTTACAGGTGGCCGACAGATTGTGGGTCGTAAAGATAGACCAAATAGTTACTCGAGAACATCATACAAATAGTGTTGTCATAAAGTTTGACTAACTGGGAAAAGATGTACGCAGGATTCATGGCTGAACATAGACAACACATTTATTCGTAAACGTAATACAGATTCAACCATATTAGTAGCAGGCATCATCAATAACGTAGGTAATTACACTGAGGCATTATGGTGCAAAGCATTCTTATATATCTTGACCGTGTACTTGATCGACATTCTAGATAACGGTCGACCTCTCAAGGACGACGATGAACGTTATGGCGAATAGTTCTATCATGGCTTTTCGTTATGAAGCTTGTCTACAACGACGGGTTTTATGAGTGAACCCTTTAATACATATTGCAGAATAATTCCGATAATCTTCGGTAAGACTCTGGATCCCACTAGCAATACGTCATAGCATATGCGTACTAAAGTTCAGCCGGATCTCGGCAAATGACAAAAATCATAATAATTAACATACAAACGAGCCCTGTATTGGTTACCGTGAATACTCCTTACCAGGAGGCTTATAATAACTTCATGACTGCTTCCCATAATTTGGGTAAGGCTTAAAACTTTTTTTTTGTTTTAAATTATAATCGAGAATTCGACCAAGTTAATTTCTACAATTAATGTAATATCATTTATATGTTAAGGTATTTGTAAATATTAATATGTGGGATGAAGTATGGAAAAAAGAATACAAATCCCAAAAAAATCCAAACAAAATAAATGACACATAATGTATCAAAAGCGTACTAAATACCACTGAAGCAATGAGATAATGATATCGAAGGATGAAAAGAAATGGTGAAAAATGAAGACAACAATGAGACAAAAATGTCAAAAATTTTGAGCAATGGAAGTATGAATGTATGACCCAAAATGTGATAAATGGTAACCAGAATTAAACAAAATCAATATGGAAATTAAACACTAGAAAAAAATTAAAACAGTCCATAGCAAGTGTTGGGAGAATCAACAACCCGGCCTAAGTAGATAAGCTAATAAGGACACATGAATTGTACTTATGTGCCAAAACCATAAAATGTCACCAATGTGTGATCGTAAACTAATTATGGCAATATGCCACCTTTTTTATATGCTTACACTAAACCAATGAAGCAAATAGTGTGACACTAATTATTATTATTATATGGTTCGTAGAACACTACAATGTCACTAATTAATTGCGATTAAAATTAAACCCATAAAAAATGAATAACTCAGAAAAGATAGTTATCTTGGTTGCGAACAATGTCTGTGATATATCAAAAAGTTATTAAATTATTAATGTTAATTTATAATTATTTTACTCTTCAAGTTCCAAATATGTCGCAGTATTTCGCGATTGAAATAACGTACCAAAATGTTACTGTTGAAACAGCGAACTAGATATTTAATGTACATGAAAACACGTTGACGTTCGGTAAGATAGGCATGTCAATTTTAAAAAATGACAAAATTCTTTATTCACACGAAATAATTTATAAGTGATCAGTAGGTAGTGCAGAATCGGCACACTCTGTAAGTTGTAACTGCCCGATAGGTTCTTGGGGGCAGCGGGACAACGTATCTGCAAGGACATTTTCTGATCCAGGTATTGAGCGAATCGTGAAATGAAAAGGCTGCAAAGATATGGCATAACGAATAGATCGTGAAGACTTCAGGTCCTTGTTTTGGAGCGCAGTGAGAGCCCTTTGGTCAGTCTCCACGAAAAAATGTGCACCCAGAAGGAAACGTTGAAGTTTGATGATGGACCATACCATAGCTAGAAGTTCCTTGTCCAGTACAGAGTAATTTCGTTCCGTCGCTGTGAGCTAACTTGATACATATTTGACTAAATGCAAAGTTCCGGAGTAGCACTGCATCAATGCCGCACCGATCCCAACATTTGAATCGTCGCTGCGGAGTATAAATAGTAGATCTGCGTTTGGTAAGCGTAAAATAGGCGCAGATGAAAAAAGTGATTTAATTAAGTCTAAAGTGGTCTGACACTCGTTTGACCACCGTACTATGTTAGGTAGTCCCTTCTTTAGTAAGTTAGAGAGAGGTCTAGTGACAGTAGACAAGTCGGGAATGAATCGCCCATCAAATTGGTTTAGTCCCAAAAGACTTCTAACTTGTTTCTTAGTTTTTGGAATGGTGATGTTTAAAATGTTTGAAATATTATTATCTTCAGTGTATAGGAAACCATGTCCAACACGATGACCCAAAAAAGATATCTCACGAAAACCTATATGTGCCTTTTGACGGTTTAGCCGTCAGATTGTGAGACGAAGGAAACTCAGTCGGTAAAAGTATGGATTGAGCAGGATGAACTACTGTCATAGCCTGTGTACTAGGCAATGACAAATAAAACATAAGAAATATAATAAAGATACAAGACCAGGTATGTGTGAATCTGGATGTGCATCGTAATTTAAAAGTAGAGTATTGAATGTGACAAAAAGAATATGACCAGGACAATGCTGAGCTAACCGGCCCAGAAAGAAAGGTAACTAGTCCTACAAGAAATACCAATGTACGAAGAAATAAATCCGAACATGTGGTAAAAAATTCACAAGTCTGTGAAGAACAGAGATTGGAACCTACGTGACTGAATGTAGATTCAGTTGACGCGGCAAAGGTAATGTGCGTATCACACACAACAGAGGAATCTTCCTCTTGAATAGTATACAAAGAAGCCTTATGGTTAGAGTGCTGATGAAGGGAAGTATGTCTTAAGGGGCTCAAAAGAGCACCAAAATTAGTATAATGAATAATGGTAACATTATTAATACAAGATCTCACTGCATTAGCCGAACCTATCACTTTTGCTGAATGTAATTGGTAATGCGATTTAGGCATAAAAGTAACTGCATAAGCAGCATGTATATGTTGCTTTTCCCAAATAGAAATCTGGTGTGGGGTACACTCATTAACCCCATGTATACGCCCGATTATCAAATCGACGATTGGAGACGGGAGCATACATGCATGAATCTTTCCTGTAAAAATGGGTATCTACATGTATGATCGCAGTTGGGAATGTCTCAACTGTACCTCCAAAGGTGTCACCCTTTACACCTTTCCCCGTTGCTAATGACGGGTGTACTAAGGATTGTCTAATCCCTACTGTAGTACAGCCTGTGTCAAATAGAATAGATACGGGAATTTTATTGGCAAATCCTTTGTGTAAGGTTAAAGACCCTTTTCCGTCGTGTGTAGATGCTGACATGGCGGTAGACATCGCAGGAAGACTTGGTAATACATGGCCGCAACTCAACGTAGTGATCGCTATGGGCTGGAACAAAGTTGTGCATTCATGACAAAGTTTAGCCTGCTCGAAATCTAGAGACCAAGGGGATGCATTATGTATATTAGCATTTGTATCCTGATCTAAATTATCTTGTGGATCATGCTGAGCAGAATTAGCATGGCGATGTTGACTATTATTTAAATTTCTGTCTCTACCTCTGGATCTATTTTGACTATTATCTCTGCCGTTGTTATAATTATTTGACCTGTTGCGATCACCATTTTGGTTTGAACGCCAATTACTGTGATAACTATTTTCCCTTTGACCATAGTTTCGGTTTGATGAGTTATGTTTATTAAAAAATGAGTTAGATCGTGATTAATCATAATTGTTATAATTATCTCCTTGATAATTTCTATAATTATTTTTATTGAAATTATATAGCATATTTGATTGTCTCCAGTTTTGTTGTGATGGAGAACCACCACGAAATGGTTTCCCTTTGGAACTATTGAAATTCCTATAATCTCCCTTTCTGAAGTTTCTATCGTGACTGAGAGATCGACTTCGAAAGTGATTATTGTGTTGCATGGCCGAAGCAACAGGCAATTCTTCTTTAATATCTGAATGGCTATATACCATATTACGATGTACAGTACAGAAATGTGTACAGATTTGATCCAATTCCTTCAAATTTGTAGGCTTTCGTTCATGTAAGAACGAGAGGAATGTTGCATTAACTGATGACATCACTTTATCACGTAATATCAAATCGACAATAGCCACATAGGAACGCTCTATCTTAGACAGTTCAATCCATCTATCAAGTGTGAGAAGTATTTTGGACAAAAAATCAGCGAAATCCTTTCCAGTTTCAGGCAGTAAAGATTTGAAGCGAAGACGGTACCTTTCCTCGTTAAGCTGATATTGTGTTTAGTAGAGCAGCTCTGACATTATTGTAGTTCTTTCGCAGAGTTGCGTCCATTGTATCTATAACAGTTAAAGGTTCTCCCACCAAAAATTCCATTAACTTAACATTCCATCGAGCTTTATCCAACTTACGTGACTCACATACACTTTCGTTGCGTGACAGGTACCGTGTCACGTCATCACTATTTGGATTGAATACAGGCAATTTAAATTTATCTCCTCTAAATCCTCAAGACGCTTTTTCTCAGCTTTTTCTCCTCTCCAAGACGCATTTTCTCATTTTTAGCTTCCTTTTCAGCTAATTCTTGTTTTGCTTTAGCTTCCTTTTCAGCTAATTCACGCTTGTGTTCGGCCTCTTCTTGTTTAGCTTTGGCTAATTCAGCCATAGCAAATTCTTTCAAGGCCTCAGCCTTGTAGCCAAATTCTTTACCAATTCTCATAAAAGATTCCAGAGTGGCCATGTTTAACACTTACTATGACTCACTTAGTCTAAATATATATATATATATATTTTAAGGTATTTAAGCAAATTGTTTACTCTATTACTGAGTAACAAGTTCTATGTCCAGAGAACTTGTGATACAATGTATATATAATTACTGAAATAGATGCTATATTATAATTATTATTAATTAATCTTTAAATTATGTAGTTATACTTAAGTCAAAATAGCGTAGTATACGAAATATACATGATGAAGATAACGAAGACAATAGCGACAAAGACAAGATAACTAGTAACGGATGATAACGTTCGCAGAATCAACTGAGCAATAAAGTAGAACTAAAGAAAGAATTTTGCAAAGAGTGCAATGACAATGCGATAAGAATGACAAGACGAGTAATACAATGTATAAACATAAAGTGCGTATATAAATAAACGGCAGTCAGAGAAGATCAACAATTACAAACAAAGTTAATTACAAAACTAAGGTACGGAGAGAAAAAATATAACGATAACAATATAGATAACGTAACGTCACAACTAACAATTTGTTGTCACGGACAACCAAACGCAGTGGACTGAAATAATCCTCCAGCAACCATGTGCTGGGACCTTCCACTGAGGGAGGTCTGCAAAAATGGTCCCTAAAGAACACTCACGAAGGCCCAGGAGTTAAATTTGGGATGTTTCCCTCGTAAGCCGCCAAACCCAACCGCCCACGTTAAACATTGAACATGGAACATAAAACAGTAAAGTATATATATTGGACATTTTAAAGAAGGGTTAACCAACATGCAACGGTGGTACGGTGTACAAACAATTAGTGACCACTTATCTTTTTAAGAAGAAAAAAATTTCCCCGGCCCTTTCGCAAAGTTAGCGATACATTCCAATGAAGGTCTCGGGTGTTGCATGGATGAACCCAACAGTCTTGTTAAAGTCCCAAGTTGATGGCTGACAACGTATTTGATTCAGTTTCCTTGAAGGTCAGCTTTGGTGACCGTTAGGTAGGCTTTCGCACGATAATTCTGTTCTTGGCGTTGTATTTTCAGTGACGTTGTACATATTGAACACTGGTCATGGTAACGTACTTTGATTCTGGAGCTCTTGATAAAAAACTTCATGTCCCCTTTGGCTGTGCCACCAGCTACTGTATCGGGTATAGCTGGCCACCAGCTGTTGTATCGTATGTCGATGGGTTTTTATTATACTCTTGCGTGGGTAAGAGTGGCACGGTTCGCGAATGTTATTATTGTTGCTGATTTAAATGCTATCAGCTCAAGTCGGGCTTACCGGTGGCCGACAGATTGTGGGTCGTAAAGATAGACCAAATAGTCACTCGAGAACATCATACAAATGGTGTAGTCATAAAGTTTGACTAACTGAGAAAAGATGTACGCAGGACTCATGGCTCAACATGGACGATACATTTATTCGTAAACGTAATACAGATTCAATCATAGTAGTAGCAGGCATCATCAATAACGTAGGTAATTACATTGAGGCATCACGGTGCATATCATTCTTATATATCTTGATCATGTACTTGATCGACATTCTAGATAACGGGCGGCCTCTCAAAGACAACGAAGAACGTTATGGCGAATAGTTCTATCATGGCTTTTCGTTATGAAGCTTGTCTACAACGACGGGTTTTATGAGTGAACCCTTTAATACATATTGCAGAGTAATTCCGATAATCTTCGGTAAGACTCTGGATCCCACTAGCAATACGTCATGTCATATGCGTACTGAAGTTCAGCCAGATCTCGGCAAATGACAAAAATCATAATAATTAACATACAAACGAGCCCTGTATTGGCTACCGTGAATACTCCTTACCAGGAGACTTATAGTAACTTCATGACTGTTTCCCATAATTTGGGTAAAGCTTACAATCAGTTTCGTCAAAAGACGACCATCTCAGATCATAGCCATTAGGCATCTCCTCCTAACGTAATTGTTCTTTGGCAACAACCACGAGCACACCCGTTGCGCTTTTGTGTTCAACATAGTGTATAATAGCGCGTAAATAATTAATCATATATATTTTCTTAGATGTGCTCGACATTTAAATTACACGAGCAAAAAGGACTTAAACACTTTCCTGGTATACTTTGAACGAGTACACGCTTAACAATAGAGTCCAACGCACAATCTTTGCGTTAAATTCCTCATTGGCTCCTAGGAATGCCAATGGAGCATGATCAGTTTGTACCGTGAATGAAACGCCATATAGATATTCGTGGCGTCTCCTGATTCAATTCACGAGGGCCAAACATTCTCTCTCCACGGTCGAATAATTCCTCTCTGCTGTATTCAGTTTGCAGCTGCCGTATGCAACTGGAAATAACAGGTTCGGATTTTTGTCATCTGCCTGAAACAGTGTTGACCCGATTCCATGTCCGGAGGCATCTACACGCAAAATAAAAGGTTTCTTAAGGTCAGGTAACCTTAAAATGGGGTATTTGGACAGTTGTTCCTTCAGAGTGACGTAAGCGCGTTCACACTCTGCGGTCCAAACAACCTTATCGGGTTTTCTCTTTCTTGTGAGGTCAGTGAGAGGCGCCGTAAGACCATTGAAGTTTTTGATGAACTTTTGGTAATACGCGCACAGTGACTGGAACGAACGAGTGTCTCTCTTTGTTTTAGGGATCTTTGCTGCACGTATTTTCTCGATGTTTTTGGCAACGGGCCACATACAACATTGAGAAATATTATGCTCCAGGAAGTCAAGTTTTTCAAAGCCGATTAAACATTTGCTAGGTCGGGCGGTGAGGCCAGCTTCCTGTAGTCTCCTGATGAGCATAGCGACCGTAGCAAAATGTTCTTCGAAGTTATCCGTTGCAATAAGAATGTCGTCCATGAAATTGTGTATGTTTGGTTCTAAAAGCTTTCTCATCATCCTGGCGAAGACTCCTGGTGCGTTGTGCAAACCGAAAGGCATAAAATTGAAAGTATAATGTCCTTCACCGGTGCTAAAGGCTAATAACGGTTTAATTTCCTCCTTGACTGGTATTTGGTAAGAACCTTTACTCAGGTCAATGTTGGAGAAAATTTTAGCTTGCTAAGTTTGGTGAACAGTTCAGAAGCGTTTTGCAGTGGCTCAGGCTGGAATTCCGTTACTGTGATAAGTAAGCGGTAGTCAATACACAGCCGAACTTCCTTATTAGGTTTCTGCAACAGTACGACACTCGAGCTATAGGGAGATGTAGACTTGCTAATAATCCCAGCTTGACGTAACGTGTCTGCTTTCACATACGGGTTCGGGTAAACTCTGGTTCGCACAGGTATCTCGTTTGTCAGCTTCATATCAAACTGTGCGAGATGCGTTCGACCAGGTATGTCCGTTAAGACAGCCGAGTACTGTTTCAGTAACGCTTTAGTTTCTGCCTGTTGTGCTTCTGGGAGAAAGTCGCGGAATTAACATCTTTGTAAGATTCCGTTTGTTGCTCTGGGTATTCCATGCAACTATCGTCATCTTCCTCATCTTCGGTTGCTATAGCGATCGTCAGGAGATGTTCGGGGGAAGGCACCGGTCTTTCCAAATATTTCTTTAACAAATTTATATGGAAGACTTTTTCCTTTCCTTTAATAGAGATCTTGTAGTTTGTTCCCGAGATCTTTTTAAGGACGGTAAACGGCCCTTGCCATCCGATACGTAGTTTGTTGGTTCCGGTAGGAAGTAGCCACAAAACTTTCTCTCCTGGTTGCAATTCTCTCTCTTTCGCTGCTTTGTTGTATCGTTTAGCGTGCTTCATGCGTGCTCGCTTAAGGTTGGTTGTTGCTAGATCCTATCCTAGTTGAAACCTTTCCTTTAACTCCGATACATACTTGAAGGCTGAGACAACTGTCTCATCAGCCTTCTGGTCTGTCAGTTACCGTAGTAAGGCTTCTAGCGGGCTCTTAATAGGTCTGCCGAATATAAGTGTAGCTGGTGGTAAACCTGAAGAGGCCTGTGGTACTTCCCTGTAGGCGAATAAGGCTGCGGGAATAAAAAGGTCCCAATCTTTGTTTCTCTTGTCCCAGCTTACGTAACATCATGGTGAGGCTGCCGTTAAAGCGTTCCACGAGCCCATTTCCGGCCGGATGGTACAGGCTGGTGTATGTGTTTGGCCCTCAAGATCTTAAAGATCTCCTCCATTAACAGGCTACGGATTTGGGATCCGTTATCCGTCAAAACTTGTTGAGGGAACCACAACCGTGTACAAATCTGCACTAGGGCTTCTGCGACATGCTTAGAATCCGTGCATGTTAGCGGTATAGCTTCAGCCCACATAGTGCATGTGTCGACTAAAGTCAGGATAAACCTGTTCCTTCTTTTAGTCCTTTCTAGGGGTCCTATAATGTCGACTGCAACCCGTTCAAATGGTGTCCCACTATTGGCATTTCTATCATAGGAACTGAGGGTGTTCAATGCTTGGGTGCCACTCGTTGGCATTTGGCGCAAGATTTTACATACTTGATGATATCAGTGTTCATTCCTGGCCACCAATATTGAGTAGTTCTTTGCTGAATAGTGGCGTTTTGTCCCATATGTAAGCTAAAGGGAAGAGAGTGCCCCATTCTACGATTTGGTCTCTGTACTGCGTCGGTACTATGAGCTGGTTATGTCCCTGTTCAGGGTCACCCGTTCTTTGATACAGCACTCCATCCTTAGAAAATATGTCTCCGTTGTGTCTGGGGTCCTTGGCCAGGGGCAGTTTTCTAAAGCAGGGCTCCAAGGTAGGGTCCTTTTGTTGCGTCTCTTTTAGTTCCATTGGTAATATATTAGGGGCAGGCTCCCGTTCCTTTTTGGTTTGCCCTCTTGTAGTTACTGCTGCCACAATCGGCTCTTTCGGTCTCCCTATAAACACATATCTACAACCAAGTATGACTAGGTAGATCGGATCATCCATTATAGCCTCTTTTATAACCCCACGGACGAAATCCGAGTGTATCTCCACATGTGCGACGGGAAGCGTTATGGGTGCATCTCCTTTCAAAACTCTACATAATTTGACGGTTTCTTCTGTCTCTTGACCAGGTTTGACCAAATGCCCCGCGACAATAGAATCAAAACTCAAACCTGTATCAAGCAGACAATAAGTTGAAGTCCCGTTCAATATAACAGTTACTCGCGTTGAAGGCCTCTCACCCTCAGGTTGAGAATCACTGACATTTCTACTTCTTTGCGAGTCTGTTTGTAAGCAACCGATCCGATTTGGCCCGGTGTTCTTGCACTGATCAGATGTCCCTTGCGCAGGGGTTTTCCGTTTGTCGTGTCCTTTCTGGCTTCCCTGCCATGAGTGACGCTTGGGCTGATCATGGGTGTTGGTGGGGTATCGAGTTTTGTAGAATTTCGTTTTTCCATGAGGGAGGGTATGGGGTAAGGTTTCTCTAGGCTGTTTATTGGAAAATGAATGGGAAGACTGCTTTAGGTTATTTTTGCGAGAAGGCTCATCTGAAGGCTTTCGTTTTGAGCTTGGAAGCTCGGCTAAGGCATTGGTATATCGCTCAGACTTACTTAAAATGTCTTCCAGCTTTACAGCTGTCTGTTCAGCAAGAAATCAGCGGGTTTAATTTGACAAGGTGCTTTTTTTCAGTTAGAATAAACTCTTCCAGCCCTTCGTAAGTGCAAGGGAATTCTGAAAGCTCCAGGCACTTCGTCAAATATCCCTTCAGACGTGAAGAGAACTGAGCAAATGTCTCGGTTCCCTCTTTTCTGCTGATCCGGAACAATTGCAAAAATTTGCGAGAGTTCATTTCGAAGCGCTCAAGTAAAGCTTTCTTTAACATGTCGTAAGTGTCTTGATTGCTGCTTCCCAGTTTGACATACGCATCATATGCATTGCCTTTCAAAGCCTGGGAAAGCTTCAAACACCATCGCGAACTTTCTAAACTAAACAGTGTTGCCATTCTCTAAAATGTTTCTAAATAACTGTCAATTTTCTCATTGGGGCTTGGGAAGGATTCTAGGGCAAGAGATATAGCTGCTAACTGGGGAGATTGAGTAGTGGACTGATCAGTTAAGAGTGACTTAGGTGAGGAAGGCTCTCCGTTGCTGGAGCTAGACGATGCACCGCAACTTTGGACCTCCAGAGTCTTAAGTGCCGACGTCGTTGCTCATTCTCTCTTTCCTCGTGTTGTCTCTCTCTCTCTTTCCTCATGTTGTCTCTCCCTCTCTCGCTACATGTCTCTGCGGGTTTCCATTTCCACCTCAATTTTCTTACTTTCCATTGGATGCTCTTCCGTCTCTTTCTTCTCCCCCTCATATTTGGATAGTTCTTCGTTTACAAAGACTAGCAACTCTTTACCTTGTAGTCCTATTTCCTTTGTTTCCTCTCTTAGCATTGTTCCAAGTTTTACTCGCTCATCCATGGCAAATAACTGACTGCGATTTACTCGAGAAAGAAAGAAGAAAAGGATACAGTGCTGCCTAACAAATTAAGAGAAATACCCAAAAAATTTTCCTGGTTTTTACTGTGTTACCTCCTCTCTGTTATCAGATATATAATCTATCGCTACTGTTAACTGGAAAAAAGGCTCCTAACGCAGACGACTTAAACCATAAAGATGGTACATCAGGCTAAAAACTGAAAAAACTACGATTACTAATGTGGACAAAGTTGTTTTTTTTTTTAAATTAAGGAGAAATAAAAATTTCCCTTATTTAAATCCACCACACTCGTTACACACCTGAAGTTAGTTTTGGAGTTAGGTAAGGCTATTAACTAGGCGACTGCCAGAATGCACTTCCTTTGCTATGCTCACACTCTACTGCTCCAAAATAAAATGTTGTGACTGATAAACAATCACGCGTACCAGCGGTTTTTTTGTACAAAATTATTATATATCATATCTTCAACAAAGATCACCATCAAAATCAAACTGTATGTAAATTCTAAAATGCTGTGGAAAGAAACAAGTTTTAATTTGTGTGGTCAGAACCCAAAAAATAAGAACGTTGTCTATGGGATAATTATTTTTAATATTCCTTAACTCACAACACAAAACGCACACCACTCTATCTAGAGTTAGACTAAGATACACTTTCAGACGTTAGTCATATATCTAGACTCAGACTTAGATCAAATCCTGGAACGAGCCAACCATTCTACCGTTCTTAGATAGGTTTAAAGTTATTTAAGGTCCCGCCTGAGTATAGAAGACGGTGATAATATGTGAGAAGTAAAGCGTAAAAATAGATTTTTTACGAGTGAATAGTTTAAGGAGAAGGTCTGCCTCTGGACTGAATAGTTCCTCTAGTCCAGCCTATCTATACGACTATATTTTAGTATAAGACAATCTTGCAACCCCTTATATTGAGAAATAAAAGTTTACTAAACACATACACACACACACACAGCTATGTGATAACAAGACACACAAACGTGAAAACTATGGTTAAATGGGTATGGGTCTGACGAACACACACAAAGTTAGTTCTTTTGTTGTTTATTATCACTAACCTTTACAACATCGAATATCTAATAGAATCAAATAAATCAAAATTTCATATATATAGAATTAACAGAATACCTATACCCTCCCCTCGTTGAGAAGATAAGACCCCAAACAAATTAATAACCCCAAAGGTCAAAAGGTTAGCAAAAGGTTACAGTATAGACAGTAAGAAAACAAAGTTCATAATACGTTCTACTCCGTAAAGTAAACAATTGTTAAAGCAAAATAACTAGTTTGGTACAAGTTACCGTAACAAGAAAATATTCAATCTCTCTCTCTGACATACGTGGCCACGCTCTCTCTCTCTCTCTCTCTCTCTCTCTCTCTCTCTCTCTCTCTCTGTTACGTGCAGTTTTCATAACTGGTAATGTAGTCGGTCTGTATACTTGTTATGTTTGAAAATATTTTGAATAAGATTTTGGGTTTAATGTATTTTTCGTTAGAACCCTAATCTAAGAGCGAATACTCATTTTTTGCTTTGGGGGAAAGTAAATATGTAGTTACTCCTCTAAAAGGTTATACCAGCTGACTGCTTAGGTCAGAGGTGATGCGAACAGCATATGCCCGAAGTAGAGAGTTTGAAGATTTCCTGTGCGGGAGGCCGTTTTGTTGAACTGGGTTCGTCAGACGAAATGTCTGGTTACTTCTCTGCATTGCCTTTGGGGATGGAAACTCTTCCACTGTTATTTAAAGTCCCCTGTGTTATTTCTGTTCGTCAGGAAGACGACAGTTGCTTCTAAGTTGTGTTAGGAATTCGAAGCAAAGTAAAAAACGAAACTTTCACACTTCCTTTGTAAGGAACATATTTTGAGTCAACCGGTGACGAGAGCTCACGAATGGTTGAAAGGCAGAGTATTCTACTTGCTATGCTCGTTGGAGCCATCTAAGACCGTTAGGTTTAGATTTGCACACAGAGACCCAGGAGAATAGATATTATTCTAAAACCCGCATGATTAGCGGTATATCTTTGAACTTGGACGTTTATGTCTGCAGATGAGGAATCCACAGTGGTTACTGTTTTATAGAGGCCTAATATATAACTATCTGGAGTGGAAGACCAGATGAGTTACCAGTTATTGCTATTATAACTTTGAAAATGAAAACTCGCCTGATGTACGAGGGAGTTATATAAGACTATCTTCGAAAGGACAGCCTATCTTCGATACGTCCGATTAGAGGGATGGACTATGCTATTTTCGTCGCCCGCCATGTTTGGGGTCAGAAGAGTCAGAATGAAACTGTTGGATATTTATACAGTTATTTACCCGTTCTGTAATGCAGGGTTTTTTTTCTGCTAGTTGTGGAATGAGAGATAAATTGGAGTCTGCAACACTTTGATAATCATATATTTATTGGAACTTATGTACATGCAACTGTAGTGAACTGTCTTCATATCCGCCATGTTCCTGTGTCATGCTTACATGGATTTGTCTACGTCTTGTTGCTGTGACTATAATAAATGGGGGAAAACGTTACTAGCTGTTCCTTTATTGACTCATCATCGTAAGTCTGTGTGACATTGCTGTAACTTGTACTGTGGTCCGGTGTGGACATCCATCTACTTTCTGCACACCTAATGTCAACACACCACCCACGCAAACCAGACCAGAGACATCCTACCTCTTCATCACCTTCCCCATCTGTCGGTGTCTACCTTGATTCGTGTGTTCGAAGATAGGGTGAACTGTATTAAAACAACACAGAAGTAAAACAACATAGTTTAGGCCAAGAATTTGTTATTCATTAAAGTGGCAATTCATTAGTTAATTGGTAATTAGAAACTATACTTTATATATTAATAACTAAGCCTTCTTTACAACACTCTTCATTCATACTATATGTATTTATGTTTACATGTTACATGTCATTTGTTTATGTATTATATTAGTATACATTTCAGCTGGAGGTTGGGTGTGTGACTAATATAAGATATACCACGTGATAGAGGTCTTATATTAGTGTTCTGTAGGTGCAATTTTCTTGATTGAAAATCTGCTAGCGACAATTTGTTGCTATTTGTGTTAGTTGTGACGAGGTGTGTTTTTTCTTCGTTGTTTTGTAACATTTTTCTATTCTTTAGTTTTGATTAAATTTGTTTGTATTTGTAGGTCTACTCTTTCCTGTCATTTAGTTCTATACACCTTTATGTTTATACACTGTGACGTTAGTTGTTTTGTTTACATTTTCGCAGTTATCATCACATCCTTTGTGAGATTTCCTTCAGTTTAGTTTTTTAGTTGACTTCTGCGAATGTTCTCGTAGAGTTTTGAATATTTGTCTTCGTAATATTGTTATTGTTGTTTTCTATTGGTACCCATACTGAGACATACACTATTAACATTTTGATTGAACTTATGATATAAATGTCTGATGATATTGTTATTATAAAATAACCATACAAGTTCTTACAAAAGACTTGTCTTCCAAAGAGATTGAGATTAACGGAGCTAATTATACAAGTTTTTGTTAAAAACTTGCTCCTGTTTGGTTGAAATAAATAAATTTGTTATTTCAGGGATAAGAGCCACATATTATTAAATATTATGGCAACTTTAGACCACTTTATTGAGCAAGGGAGAGCCCTTGGGATGACTCCTGAGGAGTTAAAAGAGTTTGCACTTTCTTATTATGCCAAAGCACAGAAGGAAGAAGAAAAAAAAACAAAAAGCTGAAGAAAAAAGATTAGACAGAGAAGCTGAGGTAAAAAGATTAGAAAGAGAAGCTAAGGCTGAACAAAAGAGATTAGGCATAGAGGCTGAACAAAAGAGATTAGACAGAGAAGCTGAACAAAAGAGACTAGAAATAGAGGCTGAAGAAAGAAAAGAAAAAGCAAAGATGGAACATCAAGAGAAACTTTTAGCTTATGAGATAGAAAAATTGAAATTGACAAATATGGGTAGTGTCAATCAGTCATCTGGTAATGATGGTAAACCTTCTACTTTTAAGGTTAAGCTGCCACCGTTCAATCCTTCCAGTGACGATATTACATTCTGGCTGGATAGATTTGAACGTTCTTGTCGTACTCATAAGGTGGATAGATCACAATATGCAAATCAGTTATCAGAGAATTTGAGAGGTGATTCTCTGACTAGTTTAAGTCTGGTAGAAGAGGCTGATAAAGATAATTATTATGTTATTAGAGCAGCCTTGATTAAAAAAAATATAAATTGACAGAAGATGGTTATCGTCTTTTGTTTAAGACGATGGTGCCTGAGGCAGGAGTAGAATTCTCAGAATTCATTGCAAAGGCACGTCTTACATTTACACGATGGATTGAGCTATCCAAAACAGAAAAAAACTTATTAAGCACTTATGGATTTATTGCTCAGAGATAAGATTATGTCATGTGTAAATAAACCATTCCTTGAATTTATACATGAGCGTAAACACAAAACACTAAAACAAATGGAAGAATATTGTTCCCAATATGTCACTGCACATCCTGACGTGACTTTTGGCAACATTAAGATTAAGGAGAGTATGCCAGTTGCTTCAGCAACACCATACAATCCTAATTATTCACACAAATTTCAGGGACCACAAAACAGGTTTGATAAAAAAGGTAACCATAATAGTTATCAAAACCAAGGTAACCAATCATTTCAGGGTTCTTCTTCGAAGAACTGGAGACGAGCCGACAGCCCTCGATTCAGGGGTTGTCACAATTATAGGAATTTCCGCAGAGGAAGTCATTAAAGAAGCTATCCAAGTTATCCCTCATGGAGACAACAAGATCATAATTACAGAGATACTCATTATAATGAACATGATAATGAACATGATAATGGTAACCATGAGAACTATGACTCAAACCCAAATAGGGGTTACAATATAGGAAACAATAATGATTACAGAGGCAATAATAATCGAGATAGATCACAATACAAAAAACATAAATCACATTATCAGGCAAACTCTGCACAGCAAGAGTCCCATGAAGCCTATAAACAGACTAAAGATAATAATGATGCTAATAATATGGCATGTTCCGCTTTTGATTTTGGGAGAGCATCTCAGTGCCCCCAATGCAAAACATTATTTGAACCAACTACGGTGTCTACTTTAAGTTGCGGCCATCCTCTTCCCGCTCTTCCTGCGTCAGTCGCGCATGATGGAAGAGGTTCTCTTGTCTTACATAAAGGTCTAGTAAATGATAATCCAGTCTCAGTTCTTTTTGATTCTGGATGCACCACAATTGGTGTTAGGCAGTCACTCGTAGATCCTTCCCGTGCCACAGGAAAAGTAGTCAAATGTGTAACATTTGGCGGCACCTTAGAGAAATACTCTACTGCTATCATTAAGATTGCTACTCCTTTCTTTACAGGAGATGTACACGCATGTCTTCTGCCGAATCCGATCGCTGATCTTATCATCGGTCGTATTCACGGAGTCAAAGAATGCACTCCGCAACAAATTTCCTTTTGGGAAAAACAAAATATACAAATTGCTAATGCTGTAGTCACTAGAGCTCAAGCTCTTAATATGCCTCAAACTTCATCTACTGAAGATAATGAAGTGCATAACCAAGATGATCCCTTGGTAATTTCTCGTGACTCATTTATAAAACAGCAAGAAGATGATCCCACTCTAAAGAAATTCTTCACTCTTGCAACAAAAGGTGATCCAAATAAGGATACAAATCGTAAATCTTGGATTACAATGAAGAATGGCGTACTTGTACGTATGATTCAAGACTCCACTAAGTCAAGTCATTCTCAGATTCTTGTGCCCAAGAATTTGAGAGTTAAAATTTTGCAGCACGCTCACGACTCTCAGTGTGCTGGACATATGGATTTTTCCCGTACGAAGTCAAGCGTTCTTGCGGCTTTCTTTTGGCCATTAGTAAACAAGGACATACGGATATATTGTCGATCTTGTAAAGTATGTCAAGAGGTCAAATCTAAAGGTCCACGCCACGCTGCGCCTATTCAGGCTGCAGACATTCCTATTCGGCCGTTTCAGAAAATGGCGATAGACGTTATTGGTCCGTTTAAGATCAAGTCTGCCAGAGGACATCAGTTTGTCTTGACGTGTGTTGATATGTGCACACGTTGGCCAGAGGCTATTCCTCTGAAGAGCATTACTACTGCTGACATTGCAGATGCTCTTTGGCTTATATTTTCTCGTCTGGGATTTCCCGGAGAAATATTATCAGACCATGGCACCCAACTAATGTCGGATACCATGTCTCAAGTAATGTCTACTCTACAGATAAAAAGATCTTTGAGTAGTATCTATCACCCAATGTCTAATGGGATGGTCGAACGCCTAAATAGAACACTCAAAAACTTATTAGGGAAGATAACTGAGGATCATCCTCAAGATTGGGACAGGGCTTTACCTGCGGCCCTCTTCGCCTACAGAGAGGTCCCCAATGAACATACAGGATTTACTCCCTTTGAACTTGTCTTTGGCGCGCAACCGCGCGGCCCTATGTCTTTGCTTCATGATCTCATAACCGCTGATAATATTAACGATGACACAAAATCCTCTTACGAATATGTCATCGCGCTTAGACAAAAGATTATCGAAGCATGCAAATTAGCAACTTCTTCTTCTGAATTTGCTAAACAGAAGGCAAGGCAATTTGCCAATAAGAAAAGAACCTTACGACAACTTTGTCCTGGTGACAAAGCATTTGTTTTGCTACCTTGTAGGGAAAACAGACTTCTTATTTCTTGGAAAGGTCCGTACGATATAATATCGAAAATTTCAGATGTTGACTGTATTGTCGATATTGACGGGAAGCATAAAACCTTCCACATCAACATGCTTACGGAATTCCATGAACGTCCGGATTATTTACAGCCTATTTTCCAGGCAACGGACGATTCTCCAGTCCAACATAGTCATTACTCATCCCTGTCCGTAATACAGGATGAGGAAACAAGTTTTTCAGATGTAAATCTTCCTCTTCCGATGATTCCACTTCATTCTAGTGAATCATGGAAAAATGTTACTGTCTCTCCTGATTTATCTCTAGGAGAACAGCGACAAGTTTCGGCTATATTACAAACATTTCAGGATGTCCTTACTGACATCCCTGGACAAACTCATGTCATTGAACATGACATTATTCTAACTGACCATAATCCTATTAGGGTCAGACCTTATCCTATCCCTATACATTTTCAAGCACAGGTTGAGAAGGAGTTGGATGAGATGATAGATTTAAGAATAATTGAACCATCCACTTCTGCATATTCTTCGCCGATGGTTATTGTTCGGAAAAAAGACAATAACATACGTCTTTGCGTTGACTATCGCAAATTGAATCAAGTTACGAATTTTGACGCTGAACCTCATGCATTTACTAGAAGAGCTACTTACTAGGCTTTTTAAATCTCATTTTGTCACTAAACTTGACTTGTCTAAAGGATATTGGCAAGTTCCTTTATCTGAACGCGCCAAACCTCTTACGGCTTTTTCTACACCTAGAGGCCTTTTCCAATGGAATTTCATGCCTTTCGGCCTTATGAACTCACCAGCTACATTCGTACGCATGATGCTTCGATTTCTATCTTATCGGTCAGATGTCATTGCGTACCTAGACGACATCTGTCTTTTCAGCGATACTTGGGAAGATCACTATTCGGGGTTAGTTGAATTACTGTCTACTTTACGCGAGCATAACCTGACAGCGAAACCCTCTAAAGCCTGCATTGGTTTTAGCGAAATTTCTTTCCTAGGCCATCGAATTGGTCATGGTTTCCTAAAGACAGAGGACCATAATATCACTAAGATACTTAACATCTCTATTCCTAAGACTAAAAATCAAGTGCGAAGTCTCTTAGGTCTTATACAATTTTATGGACGATTCATTCCGAATCTATCCTCTATCATGACACCTATTTCTACACTACTAAAGAAAGGGTCTCCTAATATGGTTCACTGGTCTCAGGAATGCCAATCCTCGCTAGATAAAATCAAAACTATGTTTTCAACACCACCTATTTTAGTGTTACCTACTAAAGATAAGACATTTTTTCTTCGTAGTGACGCTGCCCACATGATTCCACCTAACTTTTATGTCTTGGACTTCCTATTACGTCTAAGTCTATAATAGTTTCTTTCTATATCAAGTTAGGTACACATTTGTAATTTGTAATATAGTCATTGTATCACTACTTAGGGGTTCATTGATGTATATTCACCGCTGTTCTTTGATGATTTTTCTTCTTTGTTAATCATGAACTTAAGATACCTAATATAAATTATTATATGAAATTTTTGTATGCATTGTGTCATTGCCAACATTGTAGAACACGTTGGTTATACCTCCCTGGAAACATTTATACTTAGAGAAACGCTTTCTCTGAGATTATGAGATATATTCTCACCAGTCGCTCCATATGTCGACTTAGCCTCACATTTGGCGTTATATTTATTCTTAATACTTTTCATCTGCGGATTATTCATGCGTTGTGAGCCTATTGTATGTTGCTACTAGATGTATTTAAAAAAAAAATGTTTCATTTTTTCCCCGGGAGGTGTGGTAAGACTGTTACGTGCAGTTTTCATAACTGGTAATGTAGTCGGTCTGTATACTTGTTATGTTTGAAAATATTTTGAATAAGATTTTGGGTTTAATGTATTTTTCGTTAGAACCCTAATCTAAGAGCGAATACTCATTTTTTGCTTTGAGGGAAAGTAAATATGTAGTTACTCCTCTAAAAGGTTATACCAGCTGACTGCTTAGGTCAGAGGTGATGCGAACAGCGCATGCCCGAAGTAGAGAGTTTGAAGAAGATTTCCTGTGCGGGAGGCCGTTTTGTTGAACTGGGTTCGTCAGACGAAGTGTCTGGTTACTTCTCTGCATTGCCTTTGGGGATGGAAACTCTTCCACTGTTATTTAAAGTCCCCTGTGTTATTTCTGTTCGTCAGGAAGACGACAGTTGCTTCTAAGTTGTGTTAGGAATTCGAAGCAAGGTAAAAAACGAAACTTTCACACTTCCTTTGTAAGGAACATATTTTGAGTCAACCGGTGACGAGAGCTCACGAATGGTTGAAAGGCAGAGTATTCTACTTGTTATGCTCGTTGGAGCCATCTAAGACCGTTAGGTTTAGATTTACACACAGAGACCCAGGAGAATAGATATTATTCTAAAACCCGCATGATTAGCGGTATATCTTTGAACTTGGACGTTTATGTCTGCAGATGAGGAATCCACAGTGGTTACTGTTTTATAGAGGCCTAATATATAACTATCTGGAGTGGAAGACCAGATGAGTTACCAGTTATTGCTATTATAACTTTGAAAATGAAAACTCGCCTGATGTACGAGGGAGTTATATAAGACTATCTTCGAAAGGACAGCCTATCTTCGATACGTCCGATTAGAGGGATGGACTATGCTATTTTCGTCGCCCGCCATGTTTGGGGTCAGAAGAGTCAGAATGAAACTGTTGGATATTTATACCGTTAATTACCCGTTCTGTAATGCAGGGTTTTTTTTCTGCTAGTTGTGGAATGAGAGATAAATTGGAGTCTGCAACACTTTGATAATCATATATTTATTGGAACTTATGTACATGCAACTGTAGTGAACTGTCTTCATATCCGCCATGTTCCTGTGTCATGCTTACATGGATTTGTCTACGTCTTGTTGCTGTGACTATAATAAATGGGGGAAAACGTTACTAGCTGTTCCTTTATTGACTCATCATCGTAAGTCTGTGTGACATTGCTGTAACTTGTACTGTGGTCCGGTGTGGACATCCATCTACGTTCTGCACATCTAATGTCAACACACCACCCACGCAAACCAGACCAGAGACATCCTACCTCTTCATCACCTTCCCCATCTGTCGGTGTCTACCTTGATTCGGATGTCCGAAGATAGGGTGAACTGTATTAAAACAACACAGAAGTAAAACAACACCTTATCACTCTCCTTACCTAATCTTGGTGATATTTCCTGTACTGGAATGTACAGTTATCCTGAATATATTTATCGATATGATAATGTCAGGGTTCAGTGCCAAAATTGGCCCCAGTCCAGCCTTGACAATACCTTTATAAGGTGGACGCCAAGTTTGGTGAGATTCTCCTGGATCGATAGTGTCACCTCGAATAGTTAATGGTAGAAAAGATTGAGATCTAGTGTTCACAGCAAAGTATGGAAAAACGAATACTTCTGGTATTTGGACACAGCTAGTTGCTAAAAATTGTTACTGATGATGGTAAGTAATTGATTGGTAAATCCTATCGGCCTGCTTTGGTGAGAGCCGATTCTGAAATAGCGTAACTCTTCGGGATAAATATCCTCTTGGAAAACTGCTATCAGAAGTCGGGAGAACAGTTATTGTTATTTCACCACAATGAGCTGATAAAATGCAAGAAAATATATCTGGGTATTTTGTAAGTCCAGTTAAAATTTACTATTTCAATGTTCGTTAGTCTATGTGGCACATCCTGTTCACAACTGAAACTTGGAAACGCGTCAGCCAACAGAAGACAACTTTAATCCAATCGGTAAAAATAGAGACAAGGCCCAAGATATAGCGACATAAAATAACCGCTGGTCGCCGTTGATTAGGTTGCCTAAGGATACAGGAACATTATGAAAAAAGTACTCCTAATAATATCTACATATATATATATACGGAAGGGGACAGGACAATCTCTCATCCTCTCCGTTAGTCCTGATTAAAGTTAAAAGGCGCACGTTATGTCTAGCCTGCTCTATCGCGCGTCGCTTGGCGGGTGCAAGTTTGGTTGAAGCATGCAGCCTTTTCCCTCCTCCTGCTCCGGTCAACGATCTGCGCATAATGTCAATTATGATTAAATTATCCCTACGCGCGCTCAACAAATATCGCCTGTCATTAATAACTATTAGATTTTCGGCGTCCGTTGTTTAGTCGCATGATATAATCAAACACAGTCACTTACAAAATTACGCACAATGAAATAAACATGAATTTTATTCCGTCAATGATCAGTCGCCTATTGTATTTATTAGTCAACTAGACCGTCTCTTTCTGTGTGATAGCGGGTGATTAAATTTACATTACAACTGAAACATCTGGAATAAAAATAGCTACGCGTTATTTAATTCGCTAGTCTTAACACCTAGAAAATCACAGTGAATTTAAGATGCTAAAACTTTTACCACTTTAATACGCTTAAGCACAAATATATATATATTACCAGAAATCCAGAAAGAAACACCACGAGCTATTAAGACATCTATTCTCAATGGTTCTAGATAACGTGTTTAGACTCTCTTAAAAAATTCTGACCGACTCCGATAATGATTTTAGAAAGACGCAGTTTATATACGATCATGTTGTTATGATCTCTAGAAGATGTGAATTCTCACACTCCGTTTCCCAGCAGAGAAATCTGAAACTACGTTTCCCTGATCAAGGGTTTAGCGGTCGCTTATGCCGGCCGTTGCTAATCGACAACAAAAGCTTAACCCGTGTAGCAGGCTCCAGTCTAATATTTTCACTGTATCAAAGGATTTGCTCCCCTTATAGAGAATCTTCAAAGGCCGTTACACTTCCATGTGTTTTCCACGTGCGATCTGCTCGTCATCGTAATAGTGACAGATCACTCGTTTGAGAAACTTGCGTAAACGAACGTGGTTCGCCACCTGCTATGAATGACAGGTAGCGAAAGTTGGTAAACAAGCTCGTTTGATATGGTCAAGTAAAAAGAGGCGTGGATTAAAAGGTGAGTCAGACAGGCAGAAAAATGCGTGACTTTGTTGGCGAATCTTAAAACTACGCTGAGGTCACGAAAGGCTGTCGGATACAGGAGGCTTCATTTTCATTACACGTCACAAGTACCCCGGGGCCTCTGAAGAGACAAAGAAATAATAGGTCTGCTGCGTTCTCAGGCATGTTATACACGGTTACTAACATGAGGTTGTGCACAACCTCATCAACGATAATAAAATTGCCACTGAAACAACCTCTACAATATCATGTGAATGCCTGGTGCTGGCTTACAGTAAGGGACCAGTGGTAGCACCAAGCTCCATAAGAGAGCAATAGAAAATGATGATGATGAAGTAATGCTATATTAAGTCCAGTTATGTATACTAGAATGCATTCTATATACTAAATATAATTCTTCACACCTCCTAATTTTTACTACCTGTTTTCGTTCTTTCCATATATTCTTTATCGTTTTTAAAAGCTCTCTCCTCCAAGTGTTTTTAGGTTTCGCTCCATTTCTTTTACCCTCAGAATTCCAGAGCAGGAACTCCAACTCAGTGTATGGAAGCATGCTTCCTCCTTCAGTAAGGTGATCTGAAGTACAGAAGTTTATGAACACTATCATTTTCATTCACTGTACCAGATTCCTGTTTTCTCTTGATCTATTTTACGTCGCGTTGTCTATTCCTGTTCCTTCCATTTAGGTCACTTATCAAAACTATATCTTTATATCTCTTTTTTAATCCACAAAACTTTTAAGCCTTTAATAATATGCTTGTAAAGATTTCTCTTTGTCATTAGTCGGCGTACAAAACTGGATGATGTTTATCTTCCTTTTGACAGTTTTGAATATCACTGATATATTATTCTGGGTCCTATTTGCTGCTTCCCATTCTGCAAGTATCTTCTACATCTATTTTGAAAGTATTAGTGCTGCACCATCATTGTGAGGTGTGCCATCTTCCTCAGGTTGTGATAATAACAGATATATCAATCAGATATACGTGAAACAGTCCATGACAAAAAATAAGAATTCTTCAACTCAAATGTCAAGTCAGTCCTATTGTATGGCTCTGAAACATGCAGAACAACAAAAACAACAACCAAAAAGCTAGACATTTATAAATATGTTCTTGCGTAGAATAGAAAGATTTAAATGGCATGACAAGGTCACCTTAGTGGAATTGATGACAAGAACCAGGGCAACAAGAGATGAGAAAGAGACGCTAGCCCAATGGATAGAACACACGTTGAGAAAACCTGTTGATAGCATTACAAGGCAGTCCTTGTTCTGGAATCCCCAGGGAAAGAGAGGCAGGGGTGCACCAAAAAACGCAGAAGACAACTGGAGACAGAAGTGAAAATGATGAAGACGTGGAAAGAACTTAAGCTGATGACACGTGACAGGGAGACTTGGCATGTGTTTGTTGAAGGCCTATGCTGCATGGGGAGCTAAAGGACACTGAATGTTTGATGCATGAAACAAATGTCAAAACAAGAAGCAATACCCTCCTTTTGACTAATAAGTTTTAGTTGTTTATTTCCAGGAACAACACAAAATCAAATAAAAAATAGCCAATAAACTGTGCTTACAAGAGAGGGTAAAAACTGCTGCCGGCTGTGAAGTCATGTGCTAAACAGGCCGGACGTCATGTTGAGCTGTAACGGTAATGTAATATAACATTACTTACTTATTCGTTCCTCTTCTGGGACCGAAGACGCAGCAAACGAGATG